>JAVIWB010001621.1:0-23518 GCA_031893035.1 Dermolepida albohirtum
GACCGGTAGTGTAAATCTTTTGTATGCCGCTACTTCGGGAGAATAGATTTTTTCTTCGCCAGTAGAGAAATTGTCTTGGGCGTGCGTGATTTTCGCTTCCAGGAGTAAAAAAGAAAACCACCTCGACTACTCTGGTTTTTCTCTTTTAAATAAGCTTAAGAAACTAAAAGGATGAAAAATCCAATTTCTCCTATGAATAACCTTCCTTTTATTTTGGATAATCCAATATTTGATTCCTGACTCAGGAGAGAACTAACACAAAAAAAGAGCATGAATATAAAAATGCGAAAGTAATACAAATGTATGGCAATGAAGCGGGTATACGCGGTATGGTCATAAATACTTTAATGATGTTACGAGCACGTAACACGCCATTAACATAACAATAGTCTAACAACATATGAACATGTATCTATATCCTGATTGAAAAGTAACGTCCTGGGTATGTATGACATTGTTGTAAGAAGAGTTCTCGGTTCGATTAGTTTTCAAACGGCAGTTGCCTGTATTGAGTGATTTCATTCGTCGGCAAGTTTATATCAAGATAGGCAAGTTCTTTTTCTCATTAAAAATGCATTACTATATACCAGAAAAATCTATAGTAAATAATTAATTTTTTAGAACTTTCTATCACATCGAATTCGATTCTATTTAAAAATTAATATTTTTTCTGACCATTAAATTTAAAATTTTATAAATACATAGAAAATTATTGTTAAGTTTGAGAATTTCAAATTATTTAAATTTACTATAATCTTTTTTATTTCTGTTTCAATAACAATTTATTATTGTAAAATTTTACAGTTTTCGAATTTTATTTCGTTTTTATTAGTTACTTATTTACTTATTGTTATGAAACTATGATGAAATTTATCATTAGAACATTTATCAGAGACATTATCAGATAACAATAATTATGTAGAGAATGAAAAATCTATATCAACTGAGGCAAATTATACTCTTTCTGTTTACCAAGGCTATTATATTCTATTTCTTTAAATGTATATTTGATGTTATAATTAATTAATGTTATTTTCTCTATGAACATAATAAATTATATGTCTTTAATTAAAAGATACTTATAACAGTAACTTTATATCTGTCATCCCGAGAACCCAAGATGTACCATAGCGTAACTCCTCATTATTAGAATCGACCAGTTACTTCGAATTTATCTATTCGCTTATTGAAACTTTTCACTCCGTATGTATATATATATATATATATATATATATATGTATGTATGTATGTATACACATATACATATATATGTATGTATACACATATACATATATATGTATGTATACACATATACATATATATGTATGTATACACATATATACTTAGAATAAAAACAGTGTCCCTATGGTTAGCGATTTTCTTTTCGAATGTATTGGTTGACTAGTAGGGGTATGCGCTTTGGTCAGGCATCGAAAGTTGATATGTATAACATTTATTTACCCCGTTCTTAGCACTATACAATATATATATATTTGCCTACTTTAAATATTTTTATGACTTTTCTAAATTAAAATCTCAAATTTAATAATAGTTAGTATTTAAGTAATAGTATTTAAAATATAAAACAAGTTTTTAATGAAAATACGGATGATGAAAAATTAAGGAAAGTAACTGTACAATTAGAAGAGAAAATACATTCTGTTTGTAAGTAAGTAAAAATTTGTAGAAGTAATTCCTGTTAGAAAAATAAAACCAGAACAGAATTCTAAACATCTGCTTCACTAAATATTCAAAACGATCTCCTGATGTAAACGAACGAATTGTTTCTTATTGAATGTCTCTCATGTAATCAATAATTCTTCCTTCTGATTCTTTTATATTATTAGCTTGTTATCCGAAAAGGTATTGATGTTTTGAGATATCGACAGAGAGAAACAATATTATTTCAGCTAGTTAATAACCTATTGTCAAAGATACTATTCAAATATTCTTTAAAGTTACAGCATTATGAGCAGAACATCCGTCTTGCTGGAACAAATTATGATTGTTATTCTGTAAAAGACGTAGATGTTTTGTGGTATTTAAGGTTCCTTCTCTTAAAAACGAATCGATTCTGTTGTTCAACAAACCAGTGCAAACATTCAGCTTTTGTAATTCTGAGTTCGAGCATTGTAAGATATTTATTTTCCTCTGACTAATATTTTGAAATATTTGGATTATGGCGAGCATGTAAAGAAACGAGGTTTCATCGGTAAATAAAATGGTTTTTTAATAAAATTGCAATCATTACTTCCATAACTTTTTCGTAAAATTCCAAACATTGAATTTTTACTCAGGAAAAATTTCATTTGACTTTCTCTATACATAAGTATATGTTGGGGAGACAATTGTAATAACTTTCCTACAGATTTAAAAGGTCGCGTTCTTCGTTTTGTCGTGTGTGTGTATTTCGTATTTAGAAGGATAAAAACAGTCTCATATTTCAAAGTTACTAATTGTGTGATATACTGTTCCAAAACCAATAGTACGTTTAAACTTAATTTGACACAGGCGTACAATTTCTTTGATGCTATGACTAAAATAATGCTGTTTTATAAAATGTTTTTGACGAAAAGGCAATATCTGTAATGAAATATGAAAGCTGTAAATTTATAAGAAAGAAACAATCACAAATGCGGCGAAATAAAAAAAAGTAATATTCAAAACTTGAAGTAAATATAATGTTGAACAACACAAAACGAAATCGGAAATGAAATAAAACTCAATTGGAAAAATGTATTTATGATAGTTGATTTTTCTTCCCTCCTCTACAAATTATTTTTATGTAACTACGAGTAAGGTATTTTCTACAGTGACAGGGTATCCCTACTTTTTTTCTTTTGAACATTTCTGAGTATATGCTCCTGATCAATTCATCATAGTAGAATATGAAGAAATGTCTGTATTATCATAAATAAGCCCAGTATTTGAATCTAGTTTCGCTGTAATGATTGGTTTTGCCAACATATATAGCTTGTAGAGTAAATAAAAGTAAGCGATACTTCGTTTCTAGTAAATTAAAAAGAGAAAGGGCTTGCATATTTATTTGAAAGGAGACCAGATTTCGCTGTTGTCAATAATATTCTGATATTGCTTTAGATTCAAAGAAGACGCTTGATTATCTTCCGTGAAATCTCAGTTGTATATTTGACCATCGAACGTTTTACGTAATGACAGTGACAGACCTTTTTAGCACAATTTAATCATTTTTGTACGTCTAAATTTTGGTTAAAAAATCCAAATTTTTACACATTGAAATATCTTCAAACATGCTCTTTAATATAGTGTTTTACGGTACGTTCTATAATAGGACATTTGCGTTAGGACCGGGAATTTTTAGGCATCCAGACATAGAAAAACTACTTATTCGTGAATACAACATTGGACAGCCTTTTAGTTTATTGCGTCTTTCACTTTTTTCAAGCTCTATTTGACATATTTCTCCCGTATTGTATTTAGAAATTCTACAAACAGATTAATCAATATTGAACACATGCTTGGAATTCAAATTCGCATTTATGGCATTCTCAGTGACTTCTTGACAGAACTTAAAGTTACACAAGAGATACATTATAAAATAAATTTATTTATAAGGATGTGTTGTCAAATTTTAAGTAAATTGAATAAAGAATGACTTTATTCATCTACATTTGTCATTAAATTAAAATCACATTATAAAATATTACACTGACCTACTTTACCAAATTGCTTTACGATTCTGCTAGGTATTTTATTTATTTTAGGATTGTATTACATGGCCATTATGCCAACGCATTTTAAAGCTTACTTGTACTATTGTCCACACCAACAGTTAAATCAAGATTTATTAACTATTCTGCAATATTTACAAAAATGAAACATAAGTACAATAATACATTAGAAAACATATGCTGCTAATTTATGTATGTCGCACTCATTTTTATTTGAATTACGTTCTCTAATATTTTGATTTAAATTATTTACACGTTTTTATACTATTGACGCGATTTTTTCCCCGGCACTGAAATCATTGTTCAAATTTATCATTTGAGCATTTTGATTTTAAAAAATGAGTGTTCTTTCTTATCAACGTCTTAATATGCGTGTTTAACTGAAGTTCACACGTACACGAAGAGCTTCTTTGACATTACTGTATCTCGATGTGCCCTGATTTCAATTTGTTCCCTTAGCGAATGATTGGTTTTGTCAGATTTTGGTAATTTGTTGTGTTGATAGCGAATGGACCTCGGAGAATGTCCGAAGATTCACGATTTGGCGTTGAGGGCTGATTTCGAAAAGGCGCAAGCCGCAAGGGATTATTTCTATGATCTTGACGTAAGTAACCTTAAATACTTGTCAAAATTTGAAATACAAATGAAGATACACAAATTCAACTAATTTTATTTACAATAAATAATAGGACAATATGTTCGCCTGCTATAGAATTGCATTCCATTTATAGGAGAATTATAACTACATTATGTGACAAAAAATCACGGAAAACCAAATTATTAAAATCAATAATATAAAAAAGAAAGAAAAACATACAAGTTTGATTTACCAAACTACTTATATATAATAAATTATAAATTAAAAAGTAATTTACAACTTTTATGACTAGATATATTAAGAAATCCTTAAAAAATTTTGGACTTATAATTAATCATTATAAAGCTAGAAAGTTAAAGACACAATAATATTATCATAATTAAATACACAACAGTTCCAACAGTCAAATACAGACGAAAGTGGTGGTTATAAATTAACCACTATCTAATATAGACTCGTATCTTAAGACATCAATAAGAGAAATTAGTTATATTCATACACTAAACCCAAGAAGAAACCCATAGCAGAATAATCCAGTTTCATTAATCACCTACCGAGATGGTAAACTTGGTATGGTCTTCAAAATAATCGGGGTTGTAGATATTTTTCAAAGCAAATACAGTTATATTTGGATGACAGAACTAAATATTTTTTAATCTTCATATAAATAAATGAAAATAATATTGGTATCAGACCATAAGCATATCGTTACTCTTTGTTCAGAAACCTTTTGCACAATTGTTTTGAACATGTTGGCGTCGTACTTATTGTCTCTAAGTCTACAATCTCGTCTCTGGGAGCAACATTGACCAGTGGCGGCTCGTGAGTATTTGACATGGTGAGGCAGATAGAATAATAAATATTCAAAATTGTTTACAATTGATTAATAAACTCTATATACCTACTACATATAAAAACAGTTTATATATATTTATATATATATAGGGCTTCCAGTACAAACAGGGCTGCCAGACGTGAACTGAGCCCTATATCGCGCCCCATTCGATTTTTAAGGGAAAACGAAGTTTCAAAGCAAACCCTTGTGAAACGAAAATAAATATTCTAAAAAATCAAACAAATTCTAAAAACATTAATCAAAAATAAGAACTCAATCTTCTAGGATTTAAAAATAAAAAATAAATACATTCCTATTATAATATCAAATTTAATAATATAACAAATATATACATATATATGTATATACATATATAAATCAACAACAATCCAATAACAAAATTTCAAAATTACATGCAAAATGAAAATATTTTAAAATACAGAGAATTTCCTTTATTGGCATTGCACGTAGAATTACATTTAATAGATTTTACTTCTTGTATAGCAAAGGTATCCTCCAGTTTTTTGTGTTAGCAAAATAATCAATTACATCATTATAAAATCGTTCATCCCTCGTCATCGTTTTAACCAATTCCTTTTCGATTGCAATTAGTGCACAGTTACTAAGTCTTTGTTGTCCAATTGTATTTCTAACATACGATTTTATACGTTTCAATGTGGAAAAACTTCGCTCAACGGACGCGGAAGTTACCGGTATGGTAACTACTATACTTAGCAATTTAAAAAGTTCTGGCATACAGATGGCTAACTTTTGTTCGTGCATAAATCTTAACATTTCACATGGTGTTTTAGAATTACCAAGGAGTTGCATGTCACTATAAATAACAGCTAATTCATTTTTTAATTGAATTTGATCAAAAAATTTATATTGTTCAAACAAATTATTTAAGAGCCTATGAGGAAATGCCTTCGAATATTCTTCAAATTTACTTTCTGTTAATAAATCAAAAAAAGCAAGTTTTTCTAAATCAATAAATCTAATTTCAATTTGACTAATAAACGTATCTAGAATTTCGAAAAATAATTTTCTATAATTTTGTTTAGTATCTGGAACGTCATCAATTCTACGCCTTTTATGTGCAACAGATTCGTCCGACATCGAATTTTCGTATACAGTACTGAAATATGTATCACACTCCCGAAATTCTCTAAACTTATCAAGCAAAAAACGTAAACGATCTCTGGCATAAATAACATCAGTTAGTTTGTTTTGTAATATTGAAAATACAACGTCAGTTTGTCCAAATATTAACTTAAAAGTATCTAAAAGAAAATTAAAATCATTATCCAGAAGAAGATTTTTTAATCCAAAAGCTTCTCGTATAGATATGCTATCAAAGTCAGGACTTTCTGCAATGAAATCAAAAACTTCAATTAACTTATTTTTATTCGCATGAATTGTAAAAACAGCCCTAGAAGTGAAATTCCAACGAGTAGATGCGTTTGATGGTATATGTTTTTGACAGATTAAATTTAACACATGAGTTCTCTTAGTGGATTTGGAAAAAAAAGATGAAAACCCTGACAAATTTGAAAAAAATATTCTTACAGACGTTATGGACTTACAAGATGTTCCTAACACTAAATTCAAGACATTTGCATGGCAGTGTATAAATATTGCTTGAGGAGCTATTTCTTTAACTTTTGTTTGTAAACCGTTCACATGCCCAGCCATAACTGCCGCTCCGTCATACGTTTGAGCAATTAGTTTACTATTAAACTGAAATTTTTCAAAAATATTAGTTAATAATTTAAATAAATCATCAGAGGTGCGACCTGAACTTACATCAAAGAATCCTAAAAACCTTTCAACAATATTACCCTCGATCGTGTATCTTACAATAATAGACAATTGCGAATTACATGTTATATCTGTTGTTTCGTCTATTTGCCATGAAAAATATTCTGAATTAAAAATTTCACAATCTATTTTTTTCTTTACAATAAAACTAATTGGTTCTATTAATTCGTTTTGAATTGTTTTCGATGTGCCAAAAAATACAGAGCTATCATCCAAGAATTTTTGTAAAATGGTATCATGTTTTGCCGTTAATAAAACAAGTTCTTTAAAATTTCCTCTGTTTGCAGAAGTATTTGTTTCATTATGTCCTCTGAAAGGTAATTCCTGTGTACAAAGAAATATAGTAATATCAATTAAACGCTTTAATATATCTCGATTTTGGCTAACTTCTTTATTGTAATTCTCCATTTGATTGCGCCTCACATTGTCTATCGCATCCGCGATATTATATTTTCCGAACATATGTAATTTACAAGTAGCTAAAATGTGATGTTTGGATTTAGTATGTTTTTCTACTGATCGCGACAAGTTTTTAACATCAAAATAACCCGTTTTACTCCAAATACTATCTGTATTTGTGGAAAAAATTATACATGCCCAACAAAATAATCTGTTTCTTTTTATACTACCACATAACTAATTACATTTGTTATACCACGAATTATTGAAATTTCTGTTAGACTTACCGTGTATTGTAAGAGATTTTGATAAATCAGGGTTTGGTCTTGGAAGGTTTTTGACATATAATTGATCTTCTACCGATAGAACAACGAACGTATTTCTTATTAAAAAATCTACAATGTCTTGTGTATTTCTTACATTTTCTAAATCCATATTCACAATTTTTAAATCACTGAAAATATCACTAAACAAATATTAAAATATTTAACCTAACTTTGTTATTCCCCCAACTGCTGTAATTTGCGATTGGGGCCGAGAATGTCAGCCTTGAGTATATTCGGTAGTTCGGCGATTATGATTCGATGAGAGGCTCAGTTTAAATTGGCTTCAGATAATTATTGTATTGTACATACATACATACATTGATATCTAAATAATATCTACTTGAAACAATAAAAATACTCCTGTTAAAACTTAAAACATATTATTTGCGTGGAGGAAATATTGAGAAACTGTACAAGAAGAATGTAAACCTTTAGACATCTTTATATCATTAAATAAATACTTAATTTATCCTATTAATAATGCTTTCTATATTATTAAAAAATTCAAAAATCTCACAATAAAGTTAGAAAAATCTATTAACTTTTTGAATATTTTTTCTTCTTTGTTATCTTAAATATGTAGCTAATACTTTACTGTAATTTCCATAGAAATTGAGAATTTTTTTGACTGCTGTAGTGCGTTATAAATTTTCAATGAGAGGCAATGAGTGGCCGGGCCTCAAATATTCGTGTTTAGTAGGGATATACATAGATCAAGCATGAAGTTGGTCGGGGCAAGTATACGCGCTCGTACATTCGCACGGAATTAAAATGAAATGATAAATTTGTACTTTGCTTGTAATGCCGGTTTATTTAAAACTATTTTCTTATTGTTTATAAGATAAATTCTGAATAAAAGATGATAATTAATTTATAAAGAATTTTAAAAGTATACATATTATTCTTGTTATAATTCCAAGATTTAGATGGTGAGGCACTGCCTCACCTGCCTCACCTGACCAGCCGCCACTGACATTGACAGTTTCCAACTCGACGATATCATTATTCAAAGGGAATTAATTATTACATTTACAGTCTGTTGAAAAAAGTATCGCCTTCTGGTGACGCCTTAATATTAGTACTACCGTCAAAAGACGGATCTATACATCCCCGCTTTCAAATATATAAGTTTTTCACATTAGTTGTGTTTACGTATTCTAAAGCAGGGGTGTACAGACCGTCCTAGAAGGTAGAATTGATATTTAACCACGGCCAGAAGAGAACCTATACTTTACAACAGACTGTACAGCTAAACAGCTTAGATGTAATAATACAAGTTTCAGAGGGTGATGTTAACGCAAGATTATGTAATAATATTGTTTAAGATACAATTACCACAATTTCGTATTGCACAAAAACCACCTTTTTAACAATGATAAATTAAAAAAGTAGTAATGATAGGAACCCAAGTAGAAAGAGACACATGTATTATGCTCCTGTGCCCTCGTGTCGTCACTAAAAACGTTTTTAGTAAATAAAGTTAGTTTATATAATGGAATGCAAAACAGACGTGTATATCATGCAAAAAAGCAGTAATAAAAAACAGTATTTCAAAAAACGATTGCTGTACCAGTACGATGTTTCCTACTCATACTCTGTAAAAATTGAACCAGATCTTATAAAAAACTGCAAGCTAATATAAGTAGTACTATTATAAAAGTAAATTAAGGAAAAACTGGAAGACTGAGGATAAATTACGTATGTATCGTGCTATAACATCACTTTGCCAATAAAATTATGAAATAATTTTGCCACTTTGTTAGTATTAGTTATCAAATATAGTTTGTTAAATTATAATCGTACATTAATTTCATATTGTGTGGCTTTTTTTTAACAGGCAATGGAACACCTACAAGCATTTATTAGTGATTGCGATAGAAGAACGGAATCGGCTAAGCAAAGGCTTGCAGAAACTCAAGAAGAATTGTCTGCTGAAGTTGCTGTTAAGGCCAATAGCGTCCACGAATTGGCCGAACAAATTGGTCAAAAACTTGCTAAAGCAGAGCAGCTAGGCGAAGAAGGTTTCGTTGAGGAAAGTATGAAGCTCATGGAAGAGGTTAGTTTTCGAAGTACATCAACTTTTAAATAGCATATATTTTAAATTCTACGATATTATTTAGGTAGACGAATTGAGAAAGAAAAAATTAGAAGCCGAACAAGAATACCGGAATTCGATGCCTGCCAGTAGCTATCAACAGCAGAAATTAAGAGTCTGTGAAGTATGCTCTGCCTATTTGGGTATACATGATAACGATAGACGTTTGGCAGATCATTTCGGTGGTAAATTGCATCTGGGATTCATTAAAATCCGCGAAAAGCTTGCAGAATTAGAGGTAACATAATAATATATGAAATATTTTTTGTTGACATGAAAATTACTTTAGCAGACCGAATAGTTATATTAATACAAAATGAATTTTTCTGAAAAAAAAAAAACAATGCACATTGCAAATTTTAAATGCAGTGTTTCTTTCGCATTAACCTTTTTTATTCTTCAGTTATCTATACCTTCTTCAAATGAAATATTGATTACCTTCTCTTCAGTATTATTTAATAATTCGTTTACGTTTATTAATTTTAATTTTTTTTTATTAGCAAAACAAAATTAAAATAAATATTCGTTGTCTAATTTGTAATTCAATTATTTGAAAGGGAAATAGATGAGTTTTATTCAAAGTATAATTTCCAGTAATGTTTATGAATGTTTGTGTATATAAAACAATTATGTGGTGGCATTATTCAATGTTTTAAGTTCTTTTGAATATGTTGGGTTACTTAACAAATATTTTTTTTTACTTTTCTTTAAAGCAACAACTTCAGCGATCCAGTTCGTAATATTTATGCATTAATAATTTGCATTAAGATTTAAAACTTACAAGTGTTTATAATATACTTATATAATCGCATCAAATGTTTAACTTTTCATATATATGACTTTGTATGTAATTACACAGGCTTATATATATGACATCATGTATTTCATGTATTGTTACTGTATGACACTTATTTTCTGTTTCTGGTCATTATTGGTTCAAAAAGAGTCAGAAAGTTCCCACGAATATTTATATACTTCATCAAAATAGATTCACTTCATCAGTAATTGTTATATTTAAAAGAAATTAGGTTTTAGTTTACTTAACAGAGAAGTTCAAATTAAACTGTACACATACAATGATGGACGTTTTGAACAGAATACAACTCATTTAACTTCAGCATACATAAATTGAGTTTTTATGCACAGTCAAGAAAGATAACATTATTTACCAGGTCGCTTAATAAGTTTTGCCCTTTGATAAGAGATTGCGCTATTAGATTCGTAGTTTTATTTGTCTAAAAATTGTACTACTTTTTTATGAACACGTGTGACGTTTTCTCATTCGTATATTTATAGGCGTTCAGGGTTGCATGTCACAGCATTTTCTTACAATAGAAAAAATTGAATATCGTGCATTGTTAAAATTTTAATTTTTGGAAGGTGTAGCACCAAACAAATTCATGAACGATTATTAAAAGAATTCTTCAGTTTCAATTAGAACAGTAGATGAGTTGCTGAATTTAAACGTGGTCGTACAAGTCTTGAAGACGATCCACATGAAGGATGTCCTGCTGAATTTAAACGTGGTCGTACAAGTCTTGAAAACGATCCACATGAAGGATGTCCAAAAACACAAGAAGTCGTAGCAAAAATACAGGATATAGTTTTGGAAGATCGTCTATTAGCCAAGAGAGATTTAGTAAAAGTGCTAGACATCTTATTAAACACTGTGAGCAATACCTTAGCTGAAATTTTGGGTTTCAGAAAGCTGTGTAGAAAATGGGTGGCGCATTCGTTAACAATGGAACAAAAACACATTTGAATGCGACTTTCTCGGCAACATTTGAATGTTTTAGAACGAATAAAAACGATTTTGTACGTAGTTTCATTACTATGGATGAGACAGGTCTAGTCCATGATCCTCAATTAAAACAAGAGGCTAAGGGGTGGTATGAACTCGGTACTTCGGCTCCGAAGCAAGTTAGGGTCCAGAAATCGGCCAAGGCGTTAGCATCAGTTTTTTGGAATGCAAAGGGAATTTTGATTGTGGATTACCTCGAGACTGGTAAAACAATAAACTCATTATTATTGGACCAGGTGCATGTAAAAATTCGTGAGAAAAGAGCTGGTTTACAGAAGAAAAAAATCACTTTTCATCTGACATAGTTCAAAAAATCAGTGAATTAAAGTACGAATTGTTGCAACATCCACCACCTTATTTGCCGGATTTAACTCCCTCTGATTTACTTCTAGTTGTTCACATCTCAAAAAATTCATGCGTGAAAAACGATTTTCTCCAAACGCCAGTCTTCCGGATTTTTACTTCATAGATAGAATCCACAAATTAGATCACTGAAACAAGTGTATTGAATTTCAGGGAGGTTATTATTGAATAATAAAATGTATTTCATATTATAAAATCGTGTTTTTCTTATCGAACGACAAAACTAATTGAACAACCTGGTATATGGTCCAACCGTACTGTATGTGTATTAATTTGAATGCAAATACAAATCATATTTTAATATGAATTTTAAAATTTTGCGTCTCGTTAAAAAATGACTATAATTACTACGTGAATTGAATAAACTATACCATCCTTTTATAGTAACACTTTTATTCATTTATTTATTAGAAAACTGCAGAAAAAAGGAAAGAAGAAAGACGTAAAGCAAGAGATGGTGATCGAGACAGAGATCGCGAAGATAGATATAGGGAAAGATACCGTGAACAATATGTAGGTGGCAGAGAACTAGATAGACGTTCCAAGAGACATAGATCAAAATCCAGAGATCGTAGGGAAAGAGATCGCGAAAGGGATAGAGACCGTGAACATAGAAGCCGATCTTACAGATCGCGTTCTAGAAGTCACGACCGCGATCGCAATCGAAGATCTCATTCTAGGCATTCGGGGTCCGGAAGTGACAGACGAAGAGATCGTGACAGAGATTAAATTGACCCCTAATTTAAAAGAAAAAATCTTTGTACATTCACTTTATCTCTATAGTAGGACATTTGGCGAAGTGTATTTTTAAGTATATATATTACAAATGATTTAATCATTGTTACTTTTACTTTGATATTTTTTCGTTTAAAGATTATTTACCCGTACCCTATTTCCTTGTATATTTTAAATAAATATTATTAATTACAAAAAGAAATTCTTAAATAGGCTTTCGTATTTTGTGTTGGTTTCTCTTTCTTGTTAATAAACTTATAATCTGTCTACAATTTGTTTAATAAATTGTATTCTGTAAATATTAAATTGTCTTTTATTGAATATATTTTAATAATTTTTGTTGCACTGATTTTATTATACATCATGTCACTCGTACAGAAGTACTTCTTCATAAAATGTAGTCATCCTGTCATGAACTAGAAAAATACAAATCTTGTTCAAAACTAAATTTGAAAGAAATAGATAAAAACTATCTCACAGATGGCATGTTTTTACTAATGCGCTATGGGGAAGCGCGGCTACTGGCTATTGTAAATAAAATATATAAATTTTGTAGCTAAAAACTAAGTAGTTCTTTTCTATAATTTGTGTGAGCAATGGGATAGCAGCGCTTGCTTCGAAGACATGCAAGAGGTTTAGCACGTGATAAATGTAAAAACAAACTATTTCAAGCAGTGTTTTTAGTATGCGGATGCACAAAGTGTGTAAGGTTGGTTAAGAATTTGTAATACATTACTATTGGTTCCACATTAGTATTCGGTTAATTACATACAATAAGTTTTAGGAAATTCGGAAGAACATAAGAAAATAGAAAATTATTTAATTTATCACTAGTAATGATTGTAATGAAATTATGACCTTCATATTATTATTGTAATATGAATGATAACATAAAAAAAGTTATAAAAATTTTAAAAATATTTTGGAAATTCTGTAAATATTTTATTTTAACTGAAAAGCTACTTCAACAGATGTTAAAGATTTGCATGGGAAAATAATAAATTTAATGATAATTCTCTATTTGCTTTGTTCATATGGTTCAAATCATTTACTTTCTTTTATGCAACTATCTATAACGTCGAATGTGAATGACTTGTAGGGAACAGTATAACGCGCAGCGAGAATTAGTGGGAGAAGCACGTGCGTATTATGACCGTTGACTTTACAGAAACTTAGCCGGTATAATTAACCGGATACTAATACTAAACTAATAGTAATATGATATAAATATATAACAGATTCACTTTGTGTATCTGCATACTGAAAACGCTGCTTAAATTGGTAAGTGTTTATTGACATTTACTACCTGCTAAATCCCTTGCAGTTCCTCAAAATGCGCGCTGCTAACTACATACTCGCAGTGCCAACTCATCACAGTTTTCGAAATTAACGCATAGAGAGTATACTGTGTGACAAAAAACTAACCATCAACGCACCATACTATATATACTACGTGATAAAATCGAATTACCAATTAAAAGTATGTATTTTTAAACCAAATTTTGTATAAATTTTTAACATGCATTTTAAAATTTTTGATAAAAAATTCGTTCTCTTTATAGAGAAAATTTAGTAAAAAGGTGTCGCTCTACGTTAACGAATACATTCAGCGATTTACTTGGCCATGCTAATTAATATTTGTTCTGTGAAAGCTCCTTTCGTGCCTTGTAGGACATCATGTACCTATTACAAAGGTTGCGATGCATACCTGTTCTATGGGCGATATACCTAGCGAACGCACGGACTAATTGAAAATGTTGATGTTCGCGTCCTTCAAGAATCGTAATTTGGAACATTAGAACGAACATTGTGTTGCTAGAATGTGGCATTCAGCTCTTGGGTATATGGTGGAACGAATTTTTCCAGAACTTCGTAAATATATCTTTGAGTGTTTAAGGTACTTCGAAGGGATATTAAAGGAGAATAGTAAAGAACAGTTCATCGATGCGACCATCTATTGGGTTGGCAACTAAGTACTTTCGGTTTTTACTGATAGAGAGCGTTGCTTTATTTTTTGTATAACGTATGTTAGTGCTGTACTTTACCGTTTGTCGCGTGATACTAGTCACATTGACGTAACTTCAGAAGCAAGTAGTAGTAGTAGTTTATTAAAGCTATTAGTTGTGGGTTAATTTTAAATGGAGTGCAGAAACGAACATTTTCGACATATTTTACTATTTTATTTCCGTAAAGGAAAGAAAGCTGCTGCGGCTTACAAAAAGATATGTGAAGTTTATGGTGCTAATTGCTTAACAGAGCGCACGTGGCAGAATTGGTATAAAAAATTCCGTTCTGGAGATTCTTCCCTCAAAGATGAGCAACGTTCTGGTCGGCCTACTGAAGTTGATGATAACCAAATCAAAGTCATAATTGAAGAGGATCGTCATATAACTGTTCGAGAGGTTGCGGAGAGGCTTAATGTATCGCACACAACAATTGAAAAACATTTAAAATGTCTTGGGCTAGTTAAGAAGCTTGATATTTGGGTACCTCACGAATTGAAAGAAATTCATTTAACACAAAGAATCAACTTTTGCGATATGCACCTTAGACGAAATGAAACCGACCCTTTCTTAAAAAGAATCATCACTGGTGATGAAAAATGGGTCCTGTACAGTAACATAGTTCGAAAACGATCATGGAGCAAACACGATAAACCAGCTCAAACCACATCGAAAGCTGAATTGCATCCAAAAAAGATCATGCTGTCAGTTTGGTGGTATTACAAAGGTGTTGTGTTTTTTGAGCTGCTTCCAAGGAACCAAACAATCAATTCTGATGTTTACTGTCAACAATTAATAAAACTGGATGAAGCAATCAAAGAAAAACGGCCAGAATTGTCAAATCGCAATGGTGTAGTTTTCCACCAAGATAATGCAAGGCCTCACACATCTTTGGCAACTCGTGGGAAACTATTGGAGCTTGGCTGGGAAGTGATGCCACATCCCCCATACAGCCCTGATCTAGCACCATCTGATTACCATTTATTTCGAAGTTTGCAGAATTCTTTGAATGGTAAAACTTTCACAAATGACGATGACCTTCACTCGCACCTGGTTCAGTTTTTTGCTGATAAGGACCAGAAATTTTATGAGCGCGGAATCACGCAGCTGAAAGAAAGATGGCAAAAGGTAATTGAGCAAAATGGAAAATATATAATTGATTAAAAACTATTCTTTGTTTAAAAAAAAGTGTTTTATTTCATACTACAAAACCGAAAGTACTTAGTTGCCAACCCAATATATTTAATATTAATCACTTAAAGTTGACATATAACCCCTTTCCACCTTAATTTTCGTATTCTGTATACGTATTTCGACAACTAGGTTGCCATCTTTAGTAGATAATTAAACAGTGTCGCTCCTGGAAACTACGACAGAAACCCGCACGAAATAAATTCCGTACACATTAACGCAAACAGTGTGCGTTTTGGCTTTCAACGGTACGGATCGTGTGCGGAATATGTTTCGTACGGGTATTTTTGCCGTTGTTTTCCAGGTGCGACACTTTAATTATCTGTTGATGATGACAACTTAGTTGTCGAAATGCGTATCCAGAATGCGAAAATTAATGTGGAAGGGGGTTATATAGCAACCTACAATGATTAAGAAATATATATATTTACTTATCTCATCCAATGTTGATATTGGTAATAGTGTTGAACAATGTTTTTTCACGTTAATATTCCAACAATTTCAATAGAAACTACTGCAGTTGTGACCGTACTGTTTTTTCGTAAGCAAAAATGATCGAAAGCTCGCAAAACAACTAAAAAAAACTATATTAATTCAATTCACTATAACGTCTGTAAAATGTTTGACATTTTATAAGTTAATAATTCCGAAAATAACATTACATGAAATTATCTGAATTATGAATTGGACAAATCGTGTGACATTGGTTCATCTTTCCCAATTTGTGCTGTATGTCCATATATAACTCTAGTAGATTGTAATGTAAGTCATAAACGAATAAAGCCGTTTAGAAACGCTTATTAATATCAGTCAAATACTGATTAGCAAATTAATTTTAAAAAAAAGTGATTGTACAATAAATTTTGGCTATTGAAAGACAAACTGAAAAATCTAAAAGAAGAGAAAGAAACTATGAATAATGTAAATCACGTAAATACAAGTCATAGACATTGCCGAGTAAGACAAATAAAACGATAAACTGGAATCAAAATAATTCGAAGGTTATCTAAACCCAAAAATTACTAGGAACTTGTTTTAAATTTACGCGCTAGAAGAGAAGTGAATAAATAGCGCTATAACGGTTGGGCTGTTAATCATAAAATCGCTTGACATAATTTAAAAGTTTTAAGGTGTTTACGTAGTTTATCACAACAGAATTTATTAATAAAAAGTTTAATATATATGTACAACATAAAATGAATGTATTACGAAAGAAGCTGTTTGTTATAACACAAAAAAGCCTATGTAAATTCACTTGTCAAAATTACACATTTAGTAATTCAATTTATAAAAGTGCCATTTCATTAGATAACCTCCATCAAAACAGTTCTTTAAAATTATCGACCCCAACAACGGTAAGAAATATTTTATATATAAATATATATATACATTGACAAATTGAAATTAATCGTAGCCATTAACAATAGTACATGAAAAATTTTCTGGTTATTTACCAATAGAAAAATTATCCATTACATACAGTAGAAGTACAGGTCCAGGTGGCCAAAATGTTAATAAAGTAAACACAAAAGTAGATTTAAGGTTTCATTTGAAAAATGCTGATTGGTTACATGAAGATATTAAACAAAAATTAGCAAAAAATGTTCGGAACAAAATTAACAAAGAAGGGTTTCTAGTTTTCAAATCAGATATAACAAGATCACAACAATTAAATTTAGCTGACTGCTTGGAGAAATTAAGATGTGCTATCAGAGAGTGTCTTTATCAACCACCAAGACCTTCAGAAGACACATTAGAAAAAATAAGGAGAAGGTATATATATATATAGAAATTTATGTATTAAAATTATGAAATTTACTTTTTACAGAAATGAAAATGCTGCAAAAGCTAGGCTTACTATAAAGAGAGAATGGTCACATACCAAGTCTGATAGGCAAACACCAAATATAAAAGATTTATAATGATTTTTATAACTAATTTTATTTCGTTAAAATGTAAGTTAATACTAGCTTAATATGAATGTGATTATGTTCAAATATGTGTATTTATACCTAGTTTAAATTTCGGAAACTATTCAGATGATAATTATATTTTCTTAAATGAATGCATGTACATGGAAATACCCTGAAGCAAATTAGACATGCAGAATTTACTTTTCAAGAACACTGATGCCTTTAACAAACTTAATTTAATTTCTCTTCTTTTCGATTCTTCAGTTGTTTTAAAGTTAAATAGGCTTGCTAAAACTGTAGTTAGTTTTCTTCTATCACGTCAAGTTTTTTCATTACAGCTTTTCTTAAAAAGAGCTAAGGTATCCTTCTTTCGATCAAGAGAAAGTGCATTTCTGCAATACATTTGAAGTAATGGTGGATTTATGTATTGCCATAATTTACATGACTTAAGGGAGGAGTTGTAAACTCAATCCTATAACGCAACTGAATAGTGACTGTTCATCAACAGCCAAAAACCAGAGCTAGAAGTGTGTCCTCCTTCACAATGGAAATTTATTTGGTACAGTCCCAATACGCCATTCAGTTGGTTTGCATAAAGAATATGAAGACATAAAGAGATTCATTCATTTGTTACAATATCACATACAGAAATGATCATCTGTGTTGACCTTAAAATGGCGTGTTTACTTGTTGGCTAGCAACGCAGATATATCAAGTACCCCTGTTTTTTGTGTATGTGGATTAGCAGAGCTTGTGAGAAGCATCAGGTGCTGTCGAATTGCCCTCCAAGATCTGACTTCAAACCTGGTGATCCAAACATTCTACATCAAACAGTTAGATAGAAAGAACTTTATATTTCCACCTCTGCATATACGACTGGATCTCATGAAGCAATTTGTTAAAGCTCGGTTAACTGAAGGAGATTGTTTCAAGTATCTCATTTCAGCATGTCCCAGCCTGTTTTGATAATATAAAGACTGGTGTGTTTGACGATCTACAGGTTTGGCTGCTCGTTGCAGATAGACATTTCATCAGAATAATGACAGAATTCCAAAAAGATGCTTGGTTAGCATTGAAAAAATTTATAAAAAGACTCTCTTGGAAATACACAAGCACAGAATTGCACCAAAATTGTCCGGCAACTCTTGGAGAGCTTCAAAGTGCTTCCTTACACAATGAGTATCAAATTGCATTTTCTATATTTCTACTGAGTTCCTGAAAAATCTTGGTGGAGTCAGTGATGTGCAGGCTGAACGGTTCCACCAAGAATTGAAGGTCATTGGAGGCACAGTATCAAGGTAGATGGAATGTACTTAAGTATGATGCCTAACTATTGTCGGAGTATCAAGCGAGATTGTCCACAAATTGAACACTCCAGGAAAAGAAAAATTATAATATATGTATAATTCATCGCTTCAGAATAAGTGTATTAATATGAGAATTAATATTCATAGAGTATAAACAAAAGATTCAATGCAATGTAAAATAAAGGGTTTTCCAATAGGGACTTGACAACTTTTAATTCAATTTGTGAACGCACCCTTTCACTAATCATCGAACTGTCACTGTCAATTTATTCAGTAAACTTAACATTTTCATCATGATAAAGTACACGAACGAACAACGTCTGCAAATTATAAAAATTTACTACAGAAATTCGGAGTCGGTGATCGCTACTTTAAGAGCGTTAACTCCGATTTTCGGTCGTAATTCTCGCCCTAGTAGACAGGCAGTAACAAGTTTAGTGCAAAAATTTGAGTCTACATATTCGTTGTGTGAAACGGCTCTGGAAAAGATGCGCCAAGATGATCAATTTCATCGCAAAATCATTTTCAGTGACGAAGCTCATTTTTGGCTCAATGGGTTCGTCAATAAGCAAAATATGCGTTATTGGTCGGGTGAAAATCCACATGTGCTTCATGAAACACCACTTCATCCACAAAAAATAACTATTTGGTGCGGTTTGCATACCTGGGGGCACCATAGGGACATATTTTTTCGTCGACGATAATGATCGTCACGTTACTGTGAATGGTAATCGTTATCGCGCCATGATTACCGATTATTTTTGGCCCGAATTGGAAGATATGGACTTGGACAACATGTGGTTTCAGCAGGACGGTGCCACAAGCCACACAGCACACGCTATTCGATTTATTGAAGAGTAAGTTTGATGAGCGTGTTATTTCAAGAAATGGACCAGTCGACTGGCCGCCTCGTTCGTGCGATTTAACGCCTCTAGACTTTTTTCTTTGGGTTTACGTCAAGTCATTGGTCTATACCAACAAGCCGACAACGTTGGTAGAGCTCAGAGCCAACATTGAACGCGAAATAGCAGCCGTTTCGGCCGAATTGTGTGGCCGAGTCGTCGAAAATTGGGTCCAACGAATCGACCGCTGCAAACGTGCCCGCGGTGGCCATATGAACGAAGTCGAGTTCCATTCATAAATGTTTTGATTGTACTTCAGCCCGATAATAAAGATTTTGAAATATCTCAAATGGTCTGCATTTTATTTTTAAAAAAAGTTGTCAAGTCCTTATTGGAAAACCCTTTACTATCAGAAGAGAGTGATGTTGATATATACTTGATGATACAGAATGCACATTAGATTGGATATTAGCTTCTTTTGTTGTAGGTGGTGTGGTATAGTGGCATGAAATGTAGAAACATATACAAGTACAAATGAAAATATCAAGTATGCTAATTTCTTTATGTAAGACAGATATTAAAAAAGACAAAATGACAATTCTTTACTATACCTTATCCCAGAATAAGGAGTGATTCAAATATCCCGCTAAAACACAACTTAAAAATGTAACTTACCATAAAAATTAAACGTAAACAGTTGTGAATGAAGTAGTTTGTCAATAATATTAAATTTTATTATTTGTTCTAAGTGAAATGAATTTATTTTAATAGAATTATAATTGTACAAAAGTTTTTTTTGATTAATATGTATAATCTATCCAAATTCAAATATGCTTAGTATAACCTATTTCTGGTAATATATATATATATATATATATATACATATATATAAATATTTCATGAAATTTTCTTTTTAATAGGAAATTAATATAAATTAATTGTAAACCATAAATTGTTGATATTCATATCAAATTTATTTGTGAAATTCAAGGTAAAGTATAAACTACTGTAAAAATTTATTATAAATACAACAAAAATACAGTAACAAAGATTATAAACGTAGAAACATTAGCAACATAAACTAATCAGATTCACTTGTACAGGGTAATAATAAATCACATCTACTATCACTGTCATCCAATGCAAATAATAAAAGGGTCCACAATATCATCCATTAATCCACCTAAGTCCTACATTCTTTTTTCTACTTTTATCACATGGTTGATATAGCTTCCATCAAAAGTTCTCGTAAATGTGACATTTTGAATGTAGTATTTTTTAAAGCAACTTCCTTTTTTTATTTGTGCCCAAATAATTTCAATTGAATTGAGCTTACAATGATATGGTGGTAACCTCAATACAGTTTTATTTGCAGCAGCTGCCATTTGATCAGTTACATATATATTATATTGTTCCTTATGATGACGTACTTAATGCAATAATTCAACACATAACATTTCTGCATTATACTAAACATTTTTGTAACCTAACCAGTCTTGGATTGCAGCTTTCCTCCATGAAGAAGTTGGAAGATTTTCCACTCGGCGTGAATGATACGATGCATTGTCCATTTTTATAACAGGATTATTTGGCAACTTAGGCAATACTTGGTCAAACCATCCCTCAAAAATAATACCATTCATTTCATCATGATAATAAGCTGTTTTCTATCTTCAAAAAGCAACAATCCATCTTCCACAAATTCGAATTCAGACCCTATGTGCAGTATTATTAATCGTCGGCCTTTACCCCTAGGCTTTTTTAATCCTGTGCATAATCCTTCAACAAAAGCTTGTCGTGCACTTGCTATACTTGCATCAATCCAAACTTTTTCCTTTGTGTGTCCCTCATTTAACCATGTTTCGTCTAGGTAAATATTGGGCAACCCTCATCTCTGTAATGTTTTATTGTTGTCAGATATTTTCTTCTCCAGCTGATAACTTCATTCTTTTATATTACTCTACATATCTGAAATATAAATAAAATATGAATATGTTATAACATGAACAATTTTTCATTAACATTTATTTGAAATTAATGAGTTTCAAGAATCTGTGTAGAGTTGTTCAACTCATTTTTGGTATGGACTCATTTCTAGTTATTTCTCCCAATATTTTATTAACTGTTGGAAGTTCGTTTTCAAAAAAGAAACCACACATCATCTGCCGTACAGTACTTTTGACAGATTCATCAAATTCTAGAAGCCTTGAATGCCTGCCGACTCGTTCTTTAGGAGGGTTGCCTTCACCTGTTTGTTTATATTCTTGGATAACTCGATATACAGTTGATTTGGTCAGCCCTACAATACATTCCTTATAATATATTGTTATAGAAGTAATACCTACAACTTACTTAGCGTGTCAGAGACGTTTGTAACAATTGCTGTCGTTTCCATTGGTGAGTTTGCAGCGTTAATATTTTATATACAGTAAAACCTGTCAATAACGGCCACCCAAAAAGCAAAATATATTGGCCGTTATATAAAGGTGTCCGTAATTGACAGGTTTTTCGTCTCACAAATAAAATACATAATTAATTTTAGGATTTGCTTTCTTTATTTTATAAATTAAAGTAAATAGTATATAAATACAAATATGTGTAAGAAAAACTAAAATTTTAATGTATTTACATATTATAGATAATATGACATCTAATAAATTATTTATATGTACATATTATTACAATATATTCATACGAAAAAACACAATTTATTAGGATTTTTTAAAGTATGTTTCAATATTTGTTTGCTTCACATTTTTTAGCTTCGATTTAAAAACTGCAGCTTCACATGTAAGTAAAATTTTAGAAACATCCATATAAATGTCACCATTGTTATTGCACAATAAATAATTTTGTATGTCTCTTAATTTTGCACACACTTCACTCATACTAGATAAACTAGATTTTGGAGTTTCACATTCGTCCAGGTCACTATTATCAGAGTTATGTTCTTCATCATTATTGCACAAATCTTCAACAATTTCTGGAATACTGAAGTTAGGGCTCTCTGTAGGCACATGACGATCAATAGAAGCATATTCATCTAAATCCATCAAAAATTCGTTACGAACTGCAGGATATAGCTGGGCAAGGGGTATTTCGTCTTCTTCATCAAACATTGTGTCCTCTTGGATAACATCAGAGAATCCGGCCTTGGAAAAACATTTTTTAACTGTAGCAGGAGATACCTTTTTCCAAGCAGCTGTAATCCATACAAGTGCATTGGCTAAATTTATGTTTTTTTCAAAAATTTCAAAATCACATTCATTGTCAATAAACGTTAGAAGCTTTTTAATCAAAAAATTTCGGTAAGTCAATTTGAAATTCTGAATTATTCCTTGATCCAAGGGCTGACAATACGAAGTGGTGTTTGGCGGCAGGAAGACTAGTTTAACATTTTCTAATGGAACTTTAGAATGTGAAGTGGCATTATCCAAGAAAAGAAGCACTTTTCTATTTTGTTTTTTCATTTTATTGTCAAATTGATGCAGCCATCTTGTCATATTTTCCGTTGTCATCCATGCCTTTTTGTTAGAAACCCATTCTAAGGGTAATTTGTCCATATGATTACCCTTAAAA
>JAVIWB010001622.1:0-235257 GCA_031893035.1 Dermolepida albohirtum
TACTGTAATTGTCGGAAACTTTGAATTTAACTGTTTAACGAAATCATCGAAGTTGCATTTATGTGTATTGAAAATCGCATAATATCATCGACATACCTGACCCAAATTCTTGGAAAATATTTAGCTTCATGTTTTAATTCAATTTCAAAGTTACTCATAAATAGGTCCGCTATGAATGGGGAAAGACAATTGCTCATTGCAGTTCCCTGTTTTTGTTCATAAAACCTCCCTTCGAATTGAAAACAATTTTGGGACATGCAAAGGTTTGTTAATCTCACGCATTCCTTTATTTTCTCTGGTTCGATCTTATTTTTGTGAAGAAGTTCTTCTAAATATTTTAAAGTTTCTGGGATCGGTACCGAAGGAAACAATGACGTTACGTCGAATGATACTAAAATTTCCCCTTCTTCTAATTTACAATCTTTAATCCTTTGGATAAATTCTAACGAGTCAGTGACTGAGAGACTTTCAAGTTTTTCGGGCAAATTTTGGTATTCATTCACTAGCCATTTTGAAATCAAGTAAGTAGGGGAGTTCATCCCTGAGACAATTAGTCTCATTGAGTTGCCTGGTTTGTGTATTTTAGGTAAACAATATAGTCTATGGATCAACGAATTACTTACACTTAACCTATAATTCAAATTCGGGGTTATTAAATTTGAACAACTTTTTAACGCGTTTTTTGTGTCCCTAATCATTTTTGGTAATGGAGTTTTCGTACATTCAACATAGGGCCCTTCTAAGAATAAGTTTTTCACTCTTAAAAAATAGTCGCCTTTGTTCAAAATTACTAACTTATTCCCTTTATCTGCTTTTAAATAAAAGCAGTCTTTCGATCTGAGGCTCTTAATTAAGTTCCATTCGTGGTGCACTACTTTTTGTTTTTGTTCTTGTAAGTTCTGTTTAATTTAAGTCTTACAAGCTTCTCTAATGAAATTTTTTGAAGTTGGATCTAAATATTTAGTAGCCGTTTCGATGCTTGCGATCACCTCCGCGGTAAGACAAACAAAGTTTTAAACCTTTGTTTAATAAGTCTATTTCTCCTCGATTAAAAGTCTCGGATGAATTATTGACGACTAGTGTTTCTTTTATAGGATTTCTATTGTCTGATCGTGGGCATAAATTTTTGAATTTCTTGTTCAGACCTTTAATTTTCTTATTTAATTTTCCTATAAAAACAACACCAGTCTTGATATTCAAAGTGATTTAAATTTGTTGTTACTTTTAAATGTAATTCATATAATTTTAGTTCTAATCTACTTCTTTTGCTGTACAGATATTTCATTTCCATTTTTAACCATTTCATTTTCATTTTTAACCATTTCATTTTCGCATATGAAATGACTTTCTCGTTCATTCTACAATTTGTTGTAACATTTACTTAACTTCAACTACAAAAGCTTGAAGTTCAGTTAGGATAAAGTTTTGGCCATATGTTCAGTAGACATTTTTAACTTAAAATTGCTTTATTAACACATCCTTAGCCTGTGGAAAGTATGTCATGGAACACCCGGTGTTATAATAAATTTCAATAAATTTTAATTGTAGTTAACAAAGTACATATGTTATGAAAAATCGAGTAGGAATTCTTATTGTCTTTTGCAACAATTTTTTTTAATTATTTAATGAAACGTTACGTTTTAGATTAGTAATATAACTAAGAAAGTCTAGAATTTCAAACAGTAAAACTTCCGAAGCGAGAAATATCGTCGAGATAGCAAGAAAATTGTTCTCTATTTCGCTAGTTTAAATCGCCTGAATAAGCTGAACTTGGCTGTAATCATGTCTGCATTATTATCATTAGAACTCTAAGAAAATTATGATAATTTGATACTTACTAGTTATCTTTACAGTATTGTAGGAATATAGTTTGAATATATTTAACACTAAAATAACAGGAAATAGGATGCTGACCTCTCTCGACATGTTTGTGTATTTCGAAGGATGTCTACAGTCAAGTTCTCCCGGACGAGTTTTATCGAGTGCGTAATGTTGGAAGTCATCCCTTTGCATAAATTGAGCTCGGCCTTCCAGCTTGTTATCCACTTAAGGTATGATATATTTTGCAAGTTTGAAAAGATTATTGATGAGGTTTTTCGGTATTTAAGGATTACATCTAAAACTTTCAGTATATAACTTTGCTTGAAATTGACTAATGGTTCATTTAACAAGTTTAAAGTTTTTACTTTAAATTTGTTTATTTTTTATATGCTAATGATAATAATAGTAAAAAACGATATCAAATAGTACAAACATTACACACAAATAACAAGAAAAGATAGTAAAATACAGCACTTACATTCGAACTAAAAGAACTTTGGAATCAATAAACAGTAACAGTAGTACCGATAGTAATGTCAGTAACAGATATTACAACAAAACAATTTCTCCGTCACATAAAAATTCTAAAAACACATTCAAGCGTACAAAAAGCAGTCATTACCTATATAAACACAACGGCAATAGTAAGAAAATTTCTCAATCAACAGTAGTAGATCCCATAGCCCGACTAATATTCGTCGTTTGATCAACACAATCGAAACTTTAATAACCACCTTTAAATGCGTATACAAAAACGTCGAAAAGGTGTAGTAGATACCGTTTTGTGATGGATAATAAAATCGTATATCATGTGCGTTGAGTGAAGAGTTCTCTAGAAACTCAGGAAGTTCGAAAAATCTACGCCATAATAATAATAGCTCTTTATTGACTCCAATAGATAGGACACAATAAACTACAACCAAAAAAAAATAAAAGCTAAATAAAATAAAGGTAGCAAAATAAAATAAAATATAACAGAAATAATAGTAATTAAGGAGGTCAAAGATATACGTAGGCAAGGTGAAAAGTTCTCAGCCTGACACAGAGATGGCGTTATAATTAACAGTAATTTATGTTTCCTGGGTGACTGCATGCGTCTTTAGTTCATATGAAAACTTTCAACTTGTTCTCTTAAGTAGTTTGTTTGCAAGAATTTTTGTAGTAGACGTCGTGTGTGTTATTTTTTTAAATGGATAACTTGAATATCGTGCTGTTATAAAATTCTTTGTTTTGGATGGTTTAACCCCTATGGAAATTCATCCGAAGTTGACAAAAGTGTACGGGGACTCTGCTCCTTCGATGTCAACCGTTAAAAAGTGGGCAGCTGAATTTAAACGTGGTCGTACGTCCCTCGAAGATGACCCACGTGAAAGACGGCCAAAAACCGCAACCACATCAGGGATCATCGAAAAAGTACATGATATTGTGTTGGACGATATGCGAGTGAAAGTGAGTGAGATAGCTGAGGCTGTGGGGATATCGAAAGAAAGGGTGCGAAACATTTTGCACAAAGAATTAGAGATGAGAAAGCTCTGCGCAAGATAGGTGCCGCATTTGCTGAATGGCGATCAAAAGCAAATGCGCAAACGATTTTCGGAGCATTCTTTGGACCGATTTAATAAGAATCCTACCGATTTTGTGCGGCGCTTTGTCACCATGGATGAGACATGGGTCCACCACTACACGCCAGAAACGAAACAGCAGTCGAAGCAGTGGGTGGAAGCCGGTGGTTCAACGCCAAAAAGCGAACACCAGTCTTGATATTCAAAGTGATTTAAATTTTTTGTTTTTAAATGTAATTCATATAATTTTAGTTCTAATCTACTTCTTTTGCTGTACAGATATTTCATTTCCATTTTTAACCATTTCATTTTCGTTTGCTGTACAGATATTTCATTTCCATTTTTAACCATTTCATTTTCGCATATGAAATGACTTTCTCGTTCATTATACAATTTGTTGTAACATTTACTTAACTTCAACTACAAAAGCTTGAAGTTCAGTTAGGATAAAGTTTTGGCCATATGTTCAGTAGACATTTTTAACTTAAAATTGCTTTATTAACACATCCTTAGCCTGTGGAAAGTATGTCATGGAACACCCGGTGTTATAATAAATTTCAATAAATTTTAATTGTAGTTAACAAAGTACATATGTTATGAAAAATCGAGTAGGAATTCTTATTGTCTTTTGCAACAATTTTTTTTAATTATTTAATGAAACGTTACGTTTTAGATTAGTAATATAACTAAGAAAGTCTAGAATTTCAAACAGTAAAACTTCCGAAGCGAGAAATATCGTCGAGATAGCAAGAAAATTGTTCTCTATTTCGCTAGTTTAAATCGCCTGAATAAGCTGAACTTGGCTGTAATCATGTCTGCATTATTATCATTAGAACTCTAAGAAAATTATGATAATTTGATACTTACTAGTTATCTTTACAGTATTGTAGGAATATAGTTTGAATATATTTAACACTAAAATAACAGGAAATAGGATGCTGACCTCTCTCGACATGTTTGTGTATTTCGAAGGATGTCTACAGTCAAGTTCTCCCGGACGAGTTTTATCGAGTGCGTAATGTTGGAAGTCATCCCTTTGCATAAATTGAGCTCGGCCTTCCAGCTTGTTATCCACTTAAGGTATGATATATTTTGCAAGTTTGAAAAGATTATTGATGAGGTTTTTCGGTATTTAAGGATTACATCTAAAACTTTCAGTATATAACTTTGCTTGAAATTGACTAATGGTTCATTTAACAAGTTTAAAGTTTTTACTTTAAATTTGTTTATTTTTTATATGCTAATGATAATAATAGTAAAAAACGATATCAAATAGTACAAACATTACACACAAATAACAAGAAAAGATAGTAAAATACAGCACTTACATTCGAACTAAAAGAACTTTGGAATCAATAAACAGTAACAGTAGTACCGATAGTAATGTCAGTAACAGATATTACAACAAAACAATTTCTCCGTCACATAAAAATTCTAAAAACACATTCAAGCGTACAAAAAGCAGTCATTACCTATATAAACACAACGGCAATAGTAAGAAAATTTCTCAATCAACAGTAGTAGATCCCATAGCCCGACTAATATTCGTCGTTTGATCAACACAATCGAAACTTTAATAACCACCTTTAAATGCGTATACAAAAACGTCGAAAAGGTGTAGTAGATACCGTTTTGTGATGGATAATAAAATCGTATATCATGTGCGTTGAGTGAAGAGTTCTCTAGAAACTCAGGAAGTTCGAAAAATCTACGCCATAATAATAATAGCTCTTTATTGACTCCAATAGATAGGACACAATAAACTACAACCAAAAAAAAATAAAAGCTAAATAAAATAAAGGTAGCAAAATAAAATAAAATATAACAGAAATAATAGTAATTAAGGAGGTCAAAGATATACGTAGGCAAGGTGAAAAGTTCTCAGCCTGACACAGAGATGGCGTTATAATTAACAGTAATTTATGTTTCCTGGGTGACTGCATGCGTCTTTAGTTCATATGAAAACTTTCAACTTGTTCTCTTAAGTAGTTTGTTTGCAAGAATTTTTGTAGTAGACGTCGTGTGTGTTATTTTTTTAAATCGAAAACTTGAATATCGTGCTGTTATAAAATTCTTTGTTTTGGATGGTTTAACCCCTATGGAAATTCATCCGAAGTTGACAAAAGTGTACGGGGACTCTGCTCCTTCGATGTCAACCGTTAAAAAGTGGGCAGCTGAATTTAAACGTGGTCGTACGTCCCTCGAAGATGACCCACGTGAAAGACGGCCAAAAACCGCAACCACATCAGGGATCATCGAAAAAGTACATGATATTGTGTTGGACGATATGCGAGTGAAAGTGAGTGAGATAGCTGAGGCTGTGGGGATATCGAAAGAAAGGGTGCGAAACATTTTGCACAAAGAATTAGAGATGAGAAAGCTCTGCGCAAGATAGGTGCCGCATTTGCTGAATGGCGATCAAAAGCAAATGCGCAAACGATTTTCGGAGCATTCTTTGGACCGATTTAATAAGAATCCTACCGATTTTGTGCGGCGCTTTGTCACCATGGATGAGACATGGGTCCACCACTACACGCCAGAAACGAAACAGCAGTCGAAGCAGTGGGTGGAAGCCGGTGGTTCAACGCCAAAAAGCGAAGTCGATCGCATCTGCCGGAAAAGTCATGGCCGCGGGTTCTGGGATGCATAGGAAATTTTGTTAATTGATTACCTTGAAAAAGCCAGAACAATTACAGGCGCATATTACTCTAACCTTCTTGACCAGCTGGATACCAAAATTAGCGAGAAGAGGCCTGGTTTGAAGAAGAAATAAATCATTTTTCATCAGGACGACGCACCCGCACACAAGGGTGCGTTGGCGATGGGAAAATTTCGGGATTTGGGGTACGATTTGCTCGGCCATCCTCCCTATTCTGCCGATTTGGCACCCTCAGACATCCATCTATTCCCAAATTTGAAAAAATTTGTTTCTGGAAAGCGATTCACATCCAACGAGGAAGTTGAAAGGACCGTAGAAGAATATTTTGACAGCCTTCCAGACTCTCACTTCCGGAAAGGAATATTGATGAAACGCTGGACCAAGTGTGTTAAACTCAAGGGAGATTATGTAGAAAAATAAAATCAGTTTTTAAATTTAAATTGCAGTCTTTCATTGTCACGCCGAGAATTTTTCACCTTGCCCACGTACATTATAAAAACACATCAGCCAACCTTCGCTTGGCACTCGTACACATCACAGCCGCAGGAGATCTATATCATCAAATTTGTTCTAATTCTGAGTGTTAAGAAAGTGGAATTCTGTCTACTAGTTGGTCGTGGCACATCAGTTTGTAATGTAGATAATAAATATTCACACTCTACGTTGCTATGAAGTAAACTTACGCAAGAACCTGGCCATACAGAACAGAATATAAAATTTAACAGATACGCGGTTACATTATCTATAGTATAGATACATTATTTATAATAAAACAAAAAATATGTTTTTATTGTCTCTTGTCGACGTCAAAATTGTTAAATTTTGCCAACATTGAGAGCTTAAAGAACATTTTCTCATTAAATCATATGATAATAAGTTCATTAACTATTCAAAAATACCAATTTTTGCATTTTGAAAAAAATTAAGAAATACGTCAAAACCTCTTGAATCTAACTTTCGTAATACGTAAAGCAATAGTACTTAACTACCAGAATACATACAAATGCACTACCTTTTACAACAAAACTATTTAAACTGTACAGATTTACACATTCACAGGTTCAGATATGGATAAGATTTTCAAAGTTTTTAATTCTGTCAGGATTAAACCACAAAAGTTAGATAAATTTTGACATCTATAGTGTTTTTCGTAACTTCAAAAATGTCAGTGCGCGAACTGTCCAATGTACCAATATGCAAAATTGAGATTTTCATCAAAATAAAAAGTTTTGAATTTAGCCTTTATAATACATCAAACAATAGTTTTGAACTGACAAAATACTACTTTTTGGCTGTTTTTTCTGACGGTGGGGCTCAACTGGGTATCAGTGTTCATTATTCTTCCTCAACACTGAAGAATATCGGGAAGATACAAACCACCACCGAGACGCGAAACGATTTTAAAAATTGCACTGCCCGGAAAGACACGAACCACCGTCTTCTCTTGAAAAACATCTGCGATCAGTGCTTTTACCACATATACTGTCCCGGCGACAAACTACTCAGTTATATAACTCAAATTTTAAATTTGAAATAATTTACAATTCAAAAGCTCACATTTTGACATGATTTTTTAAGTCTTTTGTTTTTTTAAGAGGAAGCCAAAAGATTTAGATCAATTTTGACATCAAAATTGTTTTTAGGACCTTCAGAAATATCGCAAGCTTTTGTTAATGCACTTTTCAAACTTACCAATTTTTGCCTTTGAATAAATTGAGGTTTGTTTTCGTCAAGATGAAAATATTTAAATTTAATGGTATGTAAAACCATTCAAACTTTGGAGATAATCCATTCGCGCATTCAAAAACTCACATTTTGACACTGTTTTTCAAGTCCTGTTCCTCTCAGGATTAAGGCATTAGTGTATATTTTGAAAAAATTCATATTTTCGTCAAAATAGAAAGTTTTAAATTCAACTTTCGTGGTACGTAGAACTACCGTCCCAAACTAATAAAATGCAAACTCCATTTTATAGCAAAACTTTAGAGATTCAGTTCAATATGTAATGAGCCAAGTATATACACAAACATCTAATCTAATTTTATAAATAATTATGTAAAAATATTACAACAATACTTTATTTGAAAGTACACGCATAATAGCTGTATTAATATGTGTACCCAGAACATTGTCAATTGGCTCATTGTAATTAAATATCTTTGCAGTAATTATAACAGTTTCGTTCATTTCGATAGAAACAATACTGTGCATTGTGGAATTTCAGTTTATGCTACAAAAACCACTTGTACGTTTACATATGGATGTCAGTTTTATTACCCAATAGTTATAATATTTGTTGCTGAAATATAATTGTAATATATAGCAACCACACTCTCGTGTATTATACACACGCAAAGCTAAATTCTGATAATGCAGCCGAAGTTTTATAATTGCTGTTCGTTTTAATATTAATTACTGACCATAATTACAAATATTTGGGTTTTAGTGAAATGTTTTATGACAACGAGTAGATTGAGATATAATGTTTTACGAGGTGAACAATCTCTAGTGTCCTGTAGTGGTACCATACCACTCTAAATTAGGGTAGTTCGATAATTTACAGTTGACGACCTTGACTCTGCAGTTTGTTACTTTTGCAATTATTTCATATCCCGTTATTCACTTCTATTTTTATTTCATTTTTATTTCATTCATTATTTATAATCTATATTTATCGTACATTATCAGCGATGTATATTAAGTTTTATACTAATTAACAGCAACAATTAACACAACCTTTTTACGCGGGTGTTATGATTGCTTTCGCAAGTATAACGGCATGCCATTCACCGTAGTAATGGCTCATTTTCGTATTTCCAAGAATTTGGATTAGGTATGTAGATGACATTTTCGCAATTTTCAATATACATAAATGAAACTTGGAAGATATTGTCAAGCAATTAAATTCAAAATTTCCGAAGATTAAATTTGCAGTAGAAAAAGAAAACAATGACGCGTTGCCTTTTTTGACACCCTAGTTATTATAATTTTAAAATAGAAATTGATATTTTCCGAAAAGACACCAATGTCAATAGATTCATCACCAGGACTCAAATCATAGCATGCAACAAAAGATGGCTTCGTTCAGTTTTCTTATCAATCGATTGTTTAATTTCCCACTAACAAAAGTAAGATACGAAAAAGAATTGGACTTTGTTAAGAATATCGCGATATACAATGGTTTTGATTCAGAAATAATCAATGGATTAATTAGGAAGGTTAACATAAGAAAAACAATCCGGGATACCACATGTCTGTCACCTCAAAGCAATCGGGACAAACAGTTTGTATGATTACCTTTTCACAGTTTGAGGAAAATTTAACCAGGGTTTTTAAAGAGCGCGGTTTTCAAGTCACATTTCGGTCCACTTACTCCATCAAATCCCTTTTAGGAAATGCAAAAGACAAAGTCGAGGACAACAAAAAATTGGGAATTTACGGAATTAAATGTCTAGATTGCAGTAAACAATAAATTGACCAAACAAAATGGTCGATATAAAGAGCATATTGCGCACATAAAATTAAATCGGCCAGAAAAATCCGGTTTAGCAAAACATGTGTTGGAAAGTAATCATAGTGTTAATGCAGATTGTTTGCCTTTGATAAAGAACATGTGTAATTATTGCGAATTAGATACGTATGAAAGCATGTACATTTTGAAGAATAAAGGCCATGTGTTGAACACTGACCTGGGGCCCAACCATAACTCATCTCACTTTGGCCTCCTACGACAGACAAGAGAGAGTGCAATAAACCGCATGTAGGTATTTGCCTTCCTTTCCCCTTTTTTCCTTTTTTCTTTTGTCTTTTATCTTAGTTTAAGACTAGAATACAATATTTTAAAAATTATGTGAAACGAATATACGGCGTGCGTTTTGGCCTTCAACGGTACAGATTGTGTGCGAAATTTGTTTTCGTACGGATATTTTGTCGTAGTTTTCCTGGTTCGACACTGTTTAATTATCTGCTGCTGATGTTTAATTTTAATTTTTTCCAAGTAATTTCCTGTACACTTAACACACCTCTCCATTCTCCGAAACCAATCTTTAAACAATTTCTGCCAAGTTTCACTAGGGAGTAAAGCACACTCACTGTCCCACCCGACACAATAACCTTGCCTGATGAAATATTTTAAATTATTGTATAATTACTTGAACAGTTTTCTGGAAGTCAAAACTTCTTAGTATTTCATGATGGTTACAAGCTTCGCCTAAAATTTTCTATTCTAAATAATGTATAATTTGTTTACAGTTCACATTAACATTTGATGAGGACCTATTATTATGGACCACAATAATTTTTATGTTACTATAAGTGATAGCAGACCACGTTGCTAGGCCAAAATTATTATCGAACACAAACTTGGTTATGCTTAGTAAAAAAAATATAGTGTACGATATTAAATGAACGTACTTACTTAACTCACTTAGGGATATGGACTTAGGAATTTATAGAGGAATGCATTAATAGCGGAGGCACTCTTCTCCAGCCGTCAGGGTCGCAGCAACAACGCCCCAGCTAGCCTCCATAGCTTTTTAACCTTAGCCGGAAGAACCGAATATTGCTAAAGTCTCCGACCGATCATTCGATCGGATTGAGATCCGAAGAACGAGCTGACTAGGGAAGTACTTGGGTATTGTGCTCTTGCATAAAAGTCTGTACTACAAAAGCCACGTGTGGTCGTACGCTAAATCAGACGTGCGCCACGTTGAATGGAGGGCGTACTACTGGACGTAGCACTCCCTCTACAACTCATCACTCTCTGCTCTACAAGCACTGAAAATGTGTGCAATAATGCCCTATAACATTATGCTCTACTGCCGGTGGACATGGCGTGATTTAATGCACGTATCGATTAGGCACTGATGAGGTTTCGACGAACCAAAATTCGTCCATGACAGTGTTTCGATATTAATGGTACGTTGCAACGCTCGATGCGCTCGCAGTCCACTGGTAGCCATAAATGCAGCAAAGTATTGCGAGGAAATGAAAGTAGGGCAAGCGACATTGTTTACGGATAGCCTGTCTGCTCTGCAGGCTTTAAGGAGTATGCGGAAACCCACAGAATTTTTGTTAGAAACATGGAAAATGATACGGGATGGGAACATGCAGCTCAAATGGACACGCGCGCACGTAAGAACCGCAGGGAACGAAAGGGCAGACGAAATCGCTAAGAAGGCAGCTGTAGCGCAAAATTGGGACACTTCATACAGGCTCGCATCGGAAAAGACGGTAAAGAACGCGATAGCGCGGAAGTGCGAAAACGAATGGCAGCGAAGATGGGCGAATGCAGAGAACGGACGCTGGACCAAGATATTTATAGGCAGCGTTGAGAAGTTTAAGAAATGAAGGTCGCCTTTTCGTACCAAGTAGTGCAGCTGATAACCGGACCCGGGAATTTCAAAGCGTACCTGCACAAGAAAGGAAAGAGAGACAACAAAATTGTCCACACGTCCTCTTCGAGTGCCCAGGCACCGAAGACTGACGCGAAGACCCAGCGAGAGCCGCTACTGTGGCCGGTCACAAAAGTACGAGGAAGACCAAGGATGGTGGTGATTTTCAGCATCGCGGCTGAAAAACTTCAGCGACTTAAGCATGACCACCGTTAGAAGAAAATAAAGTAATAGTGAGTTCGCGAACGCGGGGTGGACGAACGAACTTATCTTGTAAGGTGTCACGGGTGGTTTTCCGAAACCAAGGATCGCGAAGCGTTCGTACACGAATACACATCACAAGCGCGCCAGCACATAATACACACAAAGGCGCGCCCGCATTTACACTAAAGCACGGGCGTGCAAACAATACACACCTACATGCTTGCCCGCTCGGATACAAAGCCAAAATTGCAGGAAGGATTAGAACGACGACCACGGAGGAAGTTGCATAGACGTTGCATAGGGGATTCGGAATTCTAACTGGAAGCGCGATGGCAACGAGATCCCACATCACGAACACGCCAGCACACAATATACACAGAAAGGTGTCTTTGGAATCACACCAACATACATAGGCGTGCAAGTCAGATTCCACCGGGAAGAGGAAGGCCAGGACAGGAGAGCGGAGACAAGACGACGGCGAAGAATGATTCATCTCTCTCGACCTGAAGGGATGTGTATGACAGAATATTGGACATTTTAGTGAATGGGATTTATGCGGAGCGAACTACTTCCGCAGGATAGGAGCGAAATTGTGAATATTATTTAAGCAGGACGCGGGTTAGGCCCCATTTAGAGCTTTAGATAAGACTAGTTTAGATTTAGATAGTTAGTTTTTTAGTAAGTAAAAATTAAGGTTAGGTTACTTCCGGTGTAGTGCCACAGGCGGATGACCGGATTCTAGGATAATTTTTGTTAATTATTTAATGTTTTCTAAATAAAGAGCGGTCGTATGGGGGCATCCCGACGAAGACCCTTAATTTCTCTCGCTAGATTCTATTTCATACGTTGAGCGATATTTTGAAAGAGCAAACCCTCTAAATGCATTCCGACAATCTTTCATTGCACACGTAGCATGTATGCAACTTGATTTATGAATACATTTATTTTATCTTCATGAACATGCAAAACAAGATACAACTCTGACATCTGAATTTTTCAAACTAGTTTTCACATTGGTGTTTCATTAAGATATCTTCTTAATGCACTTCACAGAATTTTTTTCTTCAAAATAATAATCAAAGGCTTTTTCTTTATAAATAAAGCTTAATATGTGAACTGACAAAATATATAATAACAGTAGACTTTAGAAAAATAGGCCCCTTGAAAAAACAATTAACAGTTTTCGCAAGTAAAGCAAAATTACTTTTACAACACAATAATTTCTCTAAAAATATTACTTCCACCTTCCTAGTGCGTTCTGTATGTACTAAATAGTGAATAAAAAGAATTTTCCTTCAGTTGTGTTTATTTTCATCAAATAAAATTTAAATTAAAGTCATGTCGACTATTTCAGTAGCAAATATTCCTAATTCAAGCACTGTTTGTATTCTGAAATTCTTCGTTGATATTTTATTATTATTCAAGTATTTAGAGCCAAACAGAAACCTGCATTATTACAATTTGGTGGAAAGAATCTCCAACTTCGTGTCATGAAGTCATAAGCGATTGTGTATCTATATTTACGATGTAGTGCGCCAGCATCTAATAACCACTATTCATTAGATATTCTTCGAAGATTGCCCTTCTGAGAACAAATTATACAAGATGATGTTTGCCACTAGACGTTGTCATTTACAGAAACCTCCCGTTGAGTCGCAAATCGTAGTGTAACTGAAGGTTAATAATGTCTGAAATCCGTTTGTACCGACGTTAGGGCAAAATTACGTAAATGTCGAGAGTTTCTGAAGATTATTCAGTTTCCTTTTATTAACCTGGATGAGTACACGTGAAACATGTATAATATTATATGTTAACTCTCTTGTATGACGTTCTTATAAAGTTAATATCAGTCTACTAATCAAGAATGTTCTTTTTTGGTAATAATAATAGCAATAATAATAAAAAATTACATATCCAAAATTAGTCTTTACATAGTATTTGCCTATAATTAAGCGGTCCAACACAGAACTAGAACAGTTGAACTGGCTAATAAAACACCGTATGATCCTCTCAAATTTTTGCTTGGAGCGAATTACTACAGATAGAAAAAAAAGGAAGTAAAAAACTGATAGGCAGTTGATGAACATATAATCACTCACAAATACAGAATCAAAGACCATAATCAAAAAGACAAAAAACCCTTACCTTATCAATATTTGTATTCTGGATATGTACTTGGACAACTAAGTTGTCATCATCACTAGTAATTAAGCACAGTATCGTATATGAACTCCCAATAAGGATACACGGAATAAAACAAGGAACACTTTAGACGAAGACCAGTCTTCTTGTAACATTATTACAGACACATAATACGAGAATAAATAAATAGAGGAACGACAGAATAATTTAAAGTAGAGAGATGATGGACAATGGCTGCTTAATACATGAAAACAGCTATCATGAATGTACAAACAACAAAAAGAAATGCATCAGAAACAACTTATACGAACTGTGATTTAAACACGATACAATCTGAGGCTCCAACTACTACTGAGGCCACCACAAGATCGATGTCACAGAGACGTCAGCAAGCAGGATAAATACCTCCGATTGAAGGAGCATTCCGGCAGTAATAAGTCTGCTGAAAGCCCAACAAGACACTTGTCTTTCTATAGACTCATAAACTTGTATGTATATATATATATATATATATTGTATATACATATGTATGCAGACTCATCAACACGGCTTAATTCCAAAAATCAGGACAACGTATATATATATATATATATACATGAATCGTTGCTTTTCGGGTATCGCACCCTACGTCTTGTCTATGTCCTTAAAAGAATTGTTCTGGGGACGTTTCAATAAGGTTTCACTCATCTTCTCTTCGCTCTCATTCGATTTGAGAAAGGTGAATGAAACTGGCTCTCGATGCTACTACTTTTATACATTCCGCTGTCATTGTTACCTAGACCAAGTAGTGTCGGGTGCAAATCATGTACGTGTAAGCAGTTGTATGTCATTCAATATTTGTTTCACCAAGGCAGAGCAGCGAAAAACCATACAAGCCAAAGCAAAGTAGTCTAAGTAAATAATTGTACTATTGAAATATTTATATCTGAAGTTAAATGGAAAAATATAAATGTATTGCAAAGTTACTTTTATATTCAACCAGGATTCCTACAAATATTCGTAAGTCAAAATGCTATTACAAAATATAATCTAGTTTAAAAATCAGCATGTAAGTATTAAGTTACATGTCAAATCTATATGTACATATATATCATTTAATACAACACAAGACATCGGATAGCTAGTTTTATTGATCTTTATTTTGCAAGTATAAATAGAAATATTAAAAAAGTAAATTTAATAAAATGTATTGAAATTCATAAAAAAGTAAAATAGTTCGACGTCTTCAAAATTTCTTCGTAAAAGTCCTGTCGCGAACCTCTGTCTTCTTTATTCTCATCATGAAATAATTTTGATATATCCGTGGTATGAATTGAAACGATTTTTCCACATTTTTTTCTTTCTCCTGTGAATTAATAGGTAAAGAAGTTTTGTATAAAAAGAGGTGGATAAATATCTTCGACATTTGCTGTTCTTCCATTTCTGCGCAGAAACAAATTCGAAGCTCAACCATTGTATTTAAAGCCAGGAAACTGGTTTGTTATCCTCGTTTACTTTCTGTGAATTATCGTTTTCTAAATCTTTGTATTCAAATTTATGACGTCCAGTTTCAAAATGTAAATTAGTATCAGCGACTAGTTTAAGCCAAAACAGACTCTGTTCACTACATTCATCACTGTATGCAATGATGTTATCTGCATGTGTAGCGTTCTCGAAAATATGTTTCCACATACAGGAGCCAATCTCTTGTGGGCCTCGTGATGCGGTACATTCCTCCCAAACATACATACATATATAAAAGCATTTCCTTCTTCATTAGGTTCGTGTATACCTAAATTATATAAATATGTTTCGTTTATAGTATTCACTAGAACAAAGAAAAGGGAGTTCCTTATCTAAATCAAAAGTAAAGTAGTAGATTTTGTTTTTATTCAGGATGCACAATGTCTTGTTGTTTGTCACGGTATTTCTTGCTCTTTTGACTTTTCGTAAATGAAATTCATGATGAGTTCTTAGGTCTTTATTTTCCTCCATGTCTCTCTCCTGTTACTTATTTGACTTTCGAAAAAATCGCATTTTACACGTGTATATTTAAACGGAACGTGGAAGTGTTTCTTCACTACACTTCTTGTACAAATTATATATTTATTTGACGTAAGTATATTAAGCTCAGAACTTAGTAACTCCAACAGATATTTTCCGTTAGAGTTACGGGTTCTTGTGTAATGCGATTGAAAATAATTCTAAACTAGATTGTAAGCCGAAGATTTCTCTATAACAGCATATCATATTTTACAGTTGTTATACTAGCGACGTCTATTTTGATACTACTAGACATTTTAACAAATTGTATAGGAAAACATACAACTTGGTGAATAATCTATATTCATGTATATATTCAACTAGTCAGATATATTTTCAATACTCTTCATTAAGTATAAATAACATTTTTCACTTTAAAGTAATAAAATAAGCACGAAATAGACTCATTTAAAATTATGAAAAAGCAATACCTCCCTTTTTCGTTCAAACATACGAATGTACAAACGAAAAATCGGAGCGTGTCATCTCGCTAAAATAGGTAACTAAGGTACCAATGCGTAATTAGACGAGCACTTGGCATATTGTCACTAAATGAACGTTAAAGGAATCATTCGAATGTTAATAACACCCTGTTTACTAAACGTTTCGAAGAATTCGCCTCTCGTCAGGTAAATTTGTATTACTAACGAATGATTCTCTGTGGGTTTGTCGTACAATTTCGATACAGAAAGATCTCTCACTTTCGTTCAAACATAGGAATGTATGAACAAAAGAACAAGGACATGTCATCTTGCTAAAATGGTAACTAAGTTACAAATGGGTAAATAGACGAACACTTTAAAAACTTTGCGAATTGCAATTAGATGAACGTTAAAAGAACTATTCAAATGTTAGTAACGCTCTGTTTACTACGCGTTTCGAGAAATTCGCCTCTCGTTAGGTAAATTTATGTTACTAACAAACGATACTCTGTGGGTTTATCGTACAATATCGATACAGAAAAATGATGAAAAAGCAATACCTCTATCTTTCTTTCAAACATACGACATGAACGAATGAACAACGGCGTGTCATCTCGCTAAAATAGGTAAATAAGTTTGAATTGTGTAAATAGACGAACATTTTAAAAGTTAAAAGCGTAGTAAACAGGGTATTATTAACATTTGAATGGTTCTTTTAACGTTCACTTAATGGCAATTCGTCAAGTTTTTAAGTATTCGTCATCATTTTTCTGCATCGAAATTGTATGATAAGCCCACAGAAGTTCGTTCCTTAGTAACCTAGACTTACTTGACGAGAAGTGAATTCTTCAAATCGTATAATAAATAGGGTGTTATTAATATTTGAATGATTCTTTTAACGTGCATTTAACATTGATATATGAACTTAAAACGAATAATTTACAAAGAATTTCACAATTAAGAAACATATGATAGATTTCGAATAATGTAACCTTTTGCCGTTCGCATTAATAGGACGACGACACAACAATAAGTATAATTTTAAATATAACACGTAAATCTAATACGAAAAATAAATCCACACTCACGATTCTAAAGTCGAGATACAGAATGTAAATAATTTACTTTTCGATATTGTAACCAAATGAAACAATTTAAGCTCTTAAAACACCTCTTGCATATTTAAAACGGTACTGAAGAAAATAATCCCATATTAGCGACTATATAAAGGATCACATTTGTTCACTGCGAATAAAACTATTTCACTTTATTCGAGGTTCGTTTTATTCAGTCCATCAACTGAACAGACACATTTCCGACTGTGTTCGCTTGATATGATAAATTTCATGGCGAAACTGAGACAACATGTCCGCTTGAGTTGTGTTCATTTCATTTTATGCTGCAAATTGCACCACAAACCAACTTTACTCCGGTGCCTCGTTTTTTAAATTGCGAAATATTTCCTAACATGTTCACGTTTCGAAACTTTACTGTTCGTTTTAGGATTCATGTATAATCATATGTATGAACATAAGTGCTAGAACATAAGTAACACGAAAGCATACTTCCTATCAACTTGGAAATAAGGTTCATGATTCAAATTTCGATCAGTTTTTAACGAATGAATACCAGACGAAATATGTATATGTGTATATATACACGATGAATTTTACTCAATCTAAAATACGGAAAATGAAAAATGCATACAGATTTTCATAAAAGATTTCATGCATAAAATAATATACACTGGAGGACTAGAAAAAAAATCTACCTAACCACGATTGAAACAACTAACTGTACATCGCCTAATAATTGTTTATAGTGACATTTCTCTACTTATATTTCAAAGTGTTTCGCAATAAAAAAAATGAGTTTTGTGAAATTAGAACATCACAATACCTCAAATTTTTAACAAAGGAATAGAATTTTACCAAAACTACTCACGAAAAATGATTACAGTGAACGGAAAAAAGGCTCAGTCATATTTTAAAGATGAATATTAATCAAAACTGTTTCGTTGAAGTCGTGAAGATGATTCAAAAGTCGGAAGGTTGTTGAACGCAGTGAATCCTGTTATTTCCATAAAAGTTGATAAAATGTTTCTCGAAAATCATCGTTTGAAAGCTCCAATGTTTGCTAAAACATTAAGTATATTTGAACCGAGCGTTAACAATTCTACACGATAACCTAAGCGTGAGTAAAATCAGCAATTTGGATTCCAAAATTGTTGACTTCCGAACAAAAACTGCAGAGGCAAAAATTTCCGATATTTCTAAGAATTAATCGCAAGCAATTCTCAAAATTCTGACGACAGAATCATTTTTAATACCTCCGGAAATATTAGCACGCGAAGATTTGCTAATGTACAACAATTTTTGAAAAATATCAATTTTTGCTATTTGAAAAAAAAAAGTTTTGGATCTATCCTTCGCAGTATATCAAACGGTAGTACCGATCTAGCAAAATACAAACTTACCACTGTCCATGGCAAAATCATTCAAACTTTAGAAATACTCTATTTATACTTTCGAAAATTCATATTTTGACATGGGTTTCAAGTTCTTTATTCCCCCAAGATTTAATCAGAAGAGTTAGATAAATTTTGACATCAGAGTTCTTTTTGGGACGTTAGGAAATACCAGCACGGAAATATTTGTTGTACATATACGTACAATAGCTATTTTAAAATACCAATTTTTTGGAGTATTTCCATTCGAAAAAAATTTAAACTTTTGAATTTAGCCTACGCAGTAAGTAAAACTCAGCACTTTTCATAGCAAAATTATTCAACTTTAAAGATAATTCACTTACACATTCAAAAGTTCGTAATTTCGTTATAGGTTTTCAATTTCTTTATTCCCTCAAGATTAAACCTAGACTAGAAGATTAGATTATAATCGCTTTTAAGGCGCCCAAGAAGATTAATTAGTATACAACTTTTCAAAAATACCAATTTTTTCGAGATTATTCCGTTGAAAAATTAAGATTTTCGTCAAAACAAAAAGTTTTAATTTTAGCCTTCACAGTAGGTAAAACCGTAATACCAAATTAGCAGAATAAAAGCTTACTACTGTTAATAGCAAAATCATTGAAATTTTAGAAATAAACCGTTTCCACCCTCAAAAGTGCATATTTTGACATGGTTCTTCAAGAGTTATATTCTCTCCACATTAAAGGATATTATAAAATGTCCTATTAGAAAAAAACACTTTTTTATTATTACATTATGTCACTAAGTATAGAATTATGTCGATATTTTTTGTTCGGAAGAACACATTCATAACGCGAAATTAAATTCTCCTTTACCTGATCAAAAAAAAAACATACGATTTGGGATGTTTATGTGTTTTCCAGTGGGAAAACTTATGATTTATAATCGTCGTCGCTTTCATAAAATTCTCGACTTAATCCTTTTCTATCTTTGGCTTCTCTTTTCACTTCCTTCCTTTCCGTATTAGGGTCAAGATTTCCCTTCTGGTAATCGTAATCGCCTTCCGCATAATGCAGAGATCATCATTAAAACATTTCTGCCGCTATACATCTCCCTTTTGCCGAAGACTTCGAGAACAAACTGGAAATTAATTCGATTCCAGGACGACCGGCAGAGAGGCGATCCCGGTATATTTCAACTTCTGGCAGATTAATTACGACCTAGAAGCGGAAAGTTTATCAAGTCTCGAGATGGAGGAAATTAATAAAATATATCAGTATCGATTTTGAATACGAATTGTGTGCCATATACGTGTTTGTTTTCAATTTAGTATTATTGTTATTGCAGTTATTTATGTATGTACTTGCGAAGTTTCACAATGGTGGCGTGTTTAGTTTATTGTCTTAAAATGATTAATTAACAATTAAATTAATTAAATTCGCAAATGCCTTCTACTCCAATTCACAATTACTTCTGTATGTGCCTTGATTTTCACACAAACTGTTAATTCACCTAGAACATACCTGTCGCACCAACAAAAAGCACTTTCCTTTCGTATAAATTGCAGCCGCGTAATATTCATCAACCCTCGGTGGGTGCACCCACACACACACACAAACTGAAAATTCCGGTGAATAAATCTGGCGATTCCAGATGAACGGCGCAACACACCCTCTGACATATGCGTATACATCAGACATCACAGGCATCGTTAACTTTTACATAATGAACAAAGTCTTTTCCGTGTTTCCAGGGAACACCTTTTATGTGTCCCCTGGTGACGATTTAAAATTCAAACATCAATGATTTAATATTTAAAAGGCCCCGCTTAAATACTAAATAAATGCCGCAAGAACCGTAAAAGTAAAAACTCTACCATTGTTCAATTAGGTCAATTATTTCGGTACATCGGTGTCCCCATCTCATGGGGCTGACTACGAAATATGTATATGATGTATGTAGGAAGGTGTATGTACAGCGTTAATTGAACTATGTTGGGATAATTTCGTATAAGACCCTCTTATTAAGAACTGACTCTTTTATACAAACAAATTGCAATGCCTATTAATTGATTATGCGAAAGTATAAGTGACTTTATATAAATTGTATCGAACCATCTTTTGAAATGATGGTTTGGGATATCTAAAAGATACTACAAATTTTTTTGCAATACAACTAGATTTGTTTCTCTCTGTTAGTTGCTCTCAAACTGCGACAGTGTAAACAGCTTGCTATATTATTTCGGTTAAAAAAGTAGTGAATGGTTATAATGCGCTCAAATTAAAATGAGTCATCTATAGTATGAACTCAATATAAAATCCAAAGGCTTTTTATTTCTATGCGTGAAGGATAAGTTAAAGAAATGCGTTTTAAGAAATTTTACACTACACTTCCACACTTCCAGTGGATTGAATATCGATCAGTACTTGAAGGAAATGACTCCTGTGTTAGAAGAATGGGGGTATATGGAGTTTCAGAGTAAATTCGAAGAAAATTCTCCAAAGTCAAAATGCCCCATCTCGTCTGTTACCGAGGAGAACATTGATGCTATCAGGAAGATACTTAGTTATTGCGAGATAGAAGAATATATGAGCATTCATTCTCTTTCAATTCATACAATACTGCACAAACATCAATGAATAAGAAAGGTTTGTTTCCTTGGATACTCCATGTCATAATTGAAAATCGAATAGTACGATTCATTTCATGGTGTCGCAATATGCTCGAAAAGCCTAAAAATGTAACATACATTGACAAATAACGAAACTAAACTAAACTTTATTATGTGCTTTATTCGGCATGTCATAGTAGTAAACCCAACTACTATAACATACCTAATAAAGCACATAATAAAGTTTAGCCCTTTGAAGATGAACTTTCGATCGCAAAGTGGCGCAACAAAGACTACCTGCCCAGAGTTGTTGGGACAAGTATACAAGAAGAACAAATGTTGAGTTAAGTCAAATGAGAGGAGAGGACATAATAAAAAAGATCAAACCACAAAGAATAATATAGCTAGAACATGTACGAAAGACGGCGGAAGAATTAACAATAAAAGCAATGTTGGTTTGGAAAACAAACGATAGAAAACGAAGAAGTAGGCACAGATCGAAATGACTAAGAAGAGTGGTGAAAGATTTAAACAAAGCAGGAAACGGGAATTGTTAAGAAAATATTAATAATGGATTGCTACGAAGGGAGATAAGCTCTATTATACAGCGTGTTTCAAAAAGAATATACGTATTACAAAGTATTATTTTGCCGAAACTATCGATCGCTGCGCCTCGGCTCGCCTATTGGAGAAACGAATACATAGTCTAGTTTATTTAATAGCCGCTAGATGTCAGTTGTCTTCTGTTTTTCTTTTTTTTTTAAATGGCTACTCCGCAGCAGAAATCATTTTTTGTTCTCGAGTTTGCGAAGTGCAATTCCGTTATTACAGTGCAAAGACGTTTCAGGTTGAGCTATCAAATTGATCCTCCGAATGGGTGGAACATTCGAAGATGGTATCGACAGTTTGTAGATATAGGATGTGTATGTAAAGGAAAGAGTCCTGGCCGGTCTCGTGTTTCTGAAGACAATGTTGCACGAATTCAATGTAATTTTTTCCAATGTAATCCTTCAAAATCAACTCGTCGTGCCAGTCGGGAGTTACAACTGCCTAGAACAACAATTTGGCGTGTTTCGAGACGTCGGTTGGTTATGAAGCCGTACAAGTTACAGTTGTTACAAGCTCCTTACAAGAGTCCTGATGACAAACGGAAACGTGTAGCATTTTGTAACGAGATTCATGATCCTATTGGCAGTGATAACACTTTCGCACAACGCATCGTGTTCAGTGATGAAGCAACTTTCCATGTTAGTAGTTTGGTAAACAAACACAATGTTCGAATTTGGGGTCTACAGAACCCACATGCAGCCATTGAACATGTACGAGATTCGCCTAAAATCAATCTGTTTTTTGCGATACCCCGATCATGTGTTTACGGCCAATTCTAATTTGATGGAAACACGGTTAACGGTCAGCGGTATCTCGCTATGTTACAAAACTGGTTGTTTCCGAGGCTGCACGAAGACAACTTCATTTTTCAACAAGACCGGGCACCCCCTCACTGGAGTCGCCAAGTGCGTGAATATATGAATGAAACTACCAAATCGTTGGATTGGTCGTCAAGGAGCTGGCGACTTAGCATGTCTCAGCTGAGCTCCACGGTCACCGGATTTGACACTCTGTGACTTCTACCTGTAGGGTTTCGTTAAGACAACGTTTATGTTCCAGCACTCCCACAGAATTTGGAAGAGTTGAAGAACCGGATCCGTACTGCCATAACATAAGTGACGAAAGACATGCTTGCCCGAGTATGGGAGGAATTTGAGTATCGATGTGATATTGTTTATGTCGCTGATAGAGGACATATTGAACATATATAATCTGAACTTGAGAGGTTCGTAAATATGTGTGTAAAGTTTCATATTCGTATGTCTTAAAGTTTAATAAATATATGCATTCGAAATACGTATATTCTTTTTGAAACACTCTGTATAATGTAAAAAAAAATAGGAATCGGTCCACTTGAAATAGCAATACTTCCAACTTCCAACAAATTACTATTCAAAAAATGCTTATTATTAAAAAGTAAAATAGACTCAAATATCGCTGAATGGTAAGACACATGACTGGTAACCATGAGATCGTGAGTTTGAGACTCACCAGAGAGAAGGAAATTTTTTCAAAAATTTCTGCATTATACATATGATGTAAAAATCAGTGAATTTTCGAATTTTTCGGTTTCAAATCGCATATACAATTAAAACCAATCATGAGTTTTATATACTATCTGTTTCCATGAGGCACTTTATGACATGTTAATATACTCGAATATTACCGTTCTCTCGAATGGTAAAACACATGCCCGGTAAGCATAAGGTCGTGAGTTCGAATCTCACCAGAAAGCAGGAAAGTTTCTTCAAAAATTACTACAATATGCACAGGTTGTAAAAAGCGGTAAAGATTAGAATTTTCAGTTTTACATCGTAAAAGCGCATAATTATTTGCTCATTATTAAATTTAATGATTTTTCCATCAATTTAAACGGGTATAACTAAAATCTGTTTCCGATACGTCATGTTTGCTATACTGATTAAGTTAAACATTCATAAAATACCCCTCGTAATTTAATCACACAGAAAAATAAAGTAATATCATCAGCGATGAATTAAGCCATTACATTTTAAAAGGCAGTTGTCAAACAGTAGAAAACGACGTTCTCTTTTAACCTACAGATAAAATAAAATGTCTCATAATCTTTCTGAACAATTTATAGTACGATGCCTTTTCCCTACCAATAAATAAAATATAAAATATTGCGACATCTAAAGATTTATGACAGCCTTTGTACCAGTTCGTTATTCATTAAATTTCCAGGAAAATTCCTTACCGTTTCCTCGGTTTTCTCTTCCTCCATTCTTTCTTTCCAGTCCATATTTTTTACCTTTTACCCTTGGGAACATTACAACGAAATTAGATCCAGGACTTCCGTCAAACAAAAACGAATTGGTCGCAATACTACTGCCACTACGTAGGCAGCTTTCTCTCCTGACGATGACCGACGAAAAAATAAAATGAATTTTATTAAGGTGAATCCGTTCCGTTGGCCGCGAACGCAAAGGATTTAACACGAGCAGAAGAATAAAGGGATAATATGGTCGTCGCAAAGGAGGGGCAGAAACTTCTCATTTGAAGGATTCGAAACCTTGTGGATGTGTCTTACGGAGCTTAATTTCGACCACGAAGACCACATAACACATATACACACGTACATGTATAGGAGATGTGAACTTAACCGCAGACTATGTGGCTTTATTCCGAAACTAGAGAGGAATATCTTTATTTATGTTTGTCGCAGTGAAAAATATAGGGAGTTAGTTGCCTCATCCGTTTAACTTTGTTGTTCGTTGAAGGAGAAAAACGTGAAGAGCTATTCGTATTTACAACGTCGCGTCTGTGTCGCAAGCAATGAATTTGAAAAGATATTGTTAGTGACATGTTGTCAGATTATTTGAAATAAAAAGAATGTTTATATAAATCGTTTTATTAATAATTACTTTAACTGGTATTAGAAAAAAGCAAGCAATTTTAAAAGAAATAAACATAAAATTTGAATTTCGAAGTAGGGCAAAAGATACTGATATTGTGGTTTATAGATGAACTCATATAAAAAATAGTTTTTATTTGATTTATTATTTTACATAAAGGCGTTAAATTTCCGAATAGAAGAAGACAAAAATATATAAAATTAAACTTTTACCTTTGAAAATCAGTTTTAAACACATCAACTGTATTTTTTGGTGTTGAAAATGTTGATCGCCCAAGTTAATTTTAATTTTTGAAAATGTGAAAAGTCATTAAAATTTAAGTCAAGAATATATGGAGAATGAAACATTAATTCCACATTTTGGTACGTTAGATTATTCACTGTTTGTTGTGTTGTGTATAATAATAATAAGAATAGTAACATGAAATTCAACAGAACTACCATTTTTCTTTATTCAAGGGTTGACTTATTTAAAGCCACAAACAAATTAGCGTCATATAACGTATAATCCTACCATATATATATGAGATTCTTATATCTGTAATAATATAAAAAACAGAAGAACACTTGACGAACAATAAAATATTTTGTAAAGAATAAAAGGTTGTAAATAATTCCAAGGGCTATAAAAAACAAATAATTATGACAAAAGGCAGTTGACACTGTACCATATAGCTAGTTACGAGATCATGGCGAACATCCCTAACTCATAAACACATAATCAAATAGATAAATTTGATGGAGGCTGTGGTTGATTAAGTTAATCACTTAAGGTTGATATAAAAGGGTAGTTTGACGAGTAGTGAGAATGGAAAAGAAAAACACATTAAATACAAAATAATTTTTATTTTTCAATATATTCTCCTAAAAGAGCAATACATTTATTCCAACGGTGCTCCAATGCCCTTATGCCATCTCTAAAATTTCTTTCCACCTAGTGCCGTTTTCAATTTTGGAAAAAGGTGGAAATGCAACTCGTAGATTTTGGACATCGCAATTGTGCTGGTATGAGAAGGAGCGTTGTCTTGGTGAAACAGAATCTTTTTCTTTGCCATTCCTGGCCGTTCAGCACGAGTCTCAACATTTAATTTTTGTATAAGTTCTGCATAATATTGTCCGTTTATTGAGATACCTTTCTGAAGGTAATCAATGAGCAAAATGCCCTTTGAATCCCAAACAATTGATGCCATCCCCTTGTTTGCCAATAAAGTGGTTTTCGCTTTCTTTGGGGGTGCAGGACCACGTTCTAACCATTATTTCGACTGTTGTTTAGTTTCGGGTGTACTGTAGTGTATCCAAGTTTCATCGCAAGTAACAAATCACCTACAAAAATCAACCGGATTCCGCTTATAAAGGTCTAAACACTCATTGGAAATGTGCAAACGAGTGAACTTTTGATCAGTCGTAAGAAATCGCGGCACCCATCCTGCCGAAAGCTTGAAAAGGCCCAATTCTTTCGTTAAAATGTGGTATACGCGTTTTGTTGAAATGTTTACCAAGTCAAGTTATGGCAAAGTACTTAAAATCTTAAGTACTTTGCCATAACTTGACTGTTGACTGTTCCGAAACAGTCGAAGATAGGTATAGGACATTGTACATGAAATATGTCTGGAATTTTCTAAAGAATCCAAAAATTTAATATTTGATAGGGTGTTGTATTTAAAATAAGAAAGTTGGTATTGACCACTTTTACATGACACACCCTGTATATAAACTTTTTATTTAAAAAAATACGCAACTAAAAATCCCAATCGACGTGTCCGAGCGTTTTTTCGAACACCCTTCCATATATATACATATATATCACATATATATATATATATATGTGTGTGTGTGTGTGTGTGATATAATGAGCGTGTGTTTATGTGCGTGTAGTTGTGCTATTTAATATTAGTATTTGTTTTATATTTTCTCCGTTTATTATTATTATTCAATCTTTCATAAATTTTAAGTTTACATTCCGCATCTATATATAATTTAAAATTTAAATTCGAAATTATACTTTTCTTTTAAATTTTCCGAAGTTTATTTAGGCATTGCCTTGAAAATTGTTTATATTGCTAACGACATTTCAATAGGTCAATATTAAAGAATGCATATTTTAAAAGATTTTCCCATTTGGCAAATTCCCCAATCCTAACCTTTCCTGTCCCTAGTATTCAGCCCACATATTTCGATTATCCTTTCAATTATTCAAATGTTTGTTTGAACTTTTCACGAGAACCGGCGTACGTATTTCGAAACAATCGTATGATCTAAACCATTTTCCCAACGCATATGTTTCTATTACAAAAACTCGGTTGACTTTACTGGCGAAAAGTTGATTATCTGTATCCATTGACAAAGATTCAAACGAAATAGAAATGATTGAAATGGCAGAATTGCTCCTGCAGATCTTCATTTGCACACGGAAATAAAAACACACTCGCAAGCGAGAGGAGAGTTCATCCGTCGCCATTTGCCCGAGCAGTCTTGACACTCGCACTCTCCCAAATGAATAATGTAAGTGTTATTGTTGGGGGAAATTGCGACATTACTGGAGAAGACTCGTCGAAAACGGAGAATGACTTATAGAACTTGGTGGCGTAGTGACGGAGACGAATGAGGACAGAGTTCGAACTCTGAGGAAATCATCTGAAATCTTTCGCGCCAGCGAAATGAAACAAAAGTAGTTCTGTTGTTGAAAAAATACACGCTCTCTGTACATCTGAGATTTAAGGTTAGGTTTTTTAAGTAACATTATGGAGTCAATAGTGTAACCTTCTCTGTTATTTTAGGTATCCCAATTAAGTATATCTAGTGCTTTTTTCTTATTATAAAAAAACATAAGAAATGAAGAGTTTATGTAATCTTCTACGCCATCAACTTTACTTATTAATATAAAATATAAAAATGAAGTGAAAGTTAGATTTACAAACGAAAAGCAGGTAGTAGTTAAATACGAGTTTATGAGGACTATATACATACCTGGACATAATCCAGAATTTAATAGAAAATTCAAATTAAGTTATTTTCAGAATAATTATAACAATTGTTTCCTTAAACATTTGAATTAAGACGAACTGATTTATTTCGAAAGCTTAAGGAAACATTTAAAGTATTTTTATTTTGTAATTCTTTCATTCCCATTTGGCTGCCATAACCATAATTAATTTGTTATTATTTCTGCCTCCATCTTTTTTGTCCTTTGAAAAACATAACACATGAAACTAATTTTTAGTCGAAATTCATAAAATTATGTCAACATAATCCTTGGTCGCCGATGTAATTATGCTATAAAATTTGTACTTTTTTTCGGTTTAATATGCACCTTACTTATATTTTATTATTTTGAAAGTTCGTACATTTAAAAATACTTTCGCAAGGTCAAAAATTAGTAAGTTAACGAAAGCTTTTTTTACTTGACATTCCACTTATTCTTTAGATTAGAACAAGGCTGCGTTACAAAATAATCTTATGCAAAATTACTTCCAAACAATTCTTATTTCAATGACTACACTTCATAATATGCATACTTATTTATATTTTAATGTGTTTAAAATATTAAGAGTGTTTTTCTAACCTACAGTTCTTTTTCCAAAACAAACAGATAAATTAACTTTTTATTTACAGGAGTACTCCATCTGGACCAAAAAATCACTAAGGTATTGCCAGGATAAGAACTGCTGAAATTGCGAAATAATATTTAGTGTGCCAATACAAACATGTCAATACCTGGCAAACCTTTTACTATATCTAAATCATTAACATTACACGTACATATGTACATATTTCCGTTCTTTAAATAATATTAATAGCTTCGATAATTGTATTATTATTAATTAAAATCATTTGATCTACTTATTGGATATGTAATAGTTACTATATTCTATATATTTACATATGCATACCAGGATTATTCATTTTATTTTACCTATTACCAAAAGTATATGTAGAAAAACTTGTACAATAGTCAGATTTATTAGACAGCGACAAATTGAGGAGAATACGGTGGCCGATGTCTGTGTTAGGTCCAATCACGCACGACCGTTTAGGTATTGCCTATTAACATGAAATACAACGTTATTTTTATACAAAACTATTAATAGAAACCTCTAATTTTTAATAGTGATTATTCTAGTACTATGATACTTTGTAAAATTGCAATTGTGCCTAGATAAAAAACAAACAACCTTTAAAATGATATAAATATAGGAATTTCATTAAACGAAAAAAGTTAATATTTTTAAAAACAAAAGTAAGAGAATGTGACTGGGAAATTCAGGGGATAAAAATAAAAAAAGAAATTTTGCGGTTTGAAATTGCACTTATTTTTCAACAAAATAGTCTGGTATCTCCATATATTTGGACCAGTGATGATTCTTTATGCCTTGATAAGAGTCGGAATTTAAAGTCCGTTAAAATAAGCATCCCAGTAGCTTCATCACATCGTTGTTTGTTGAAAATTACTAGCTTACAAAGCATTTTTAGGCGTAGCAGAAAATGGTATTTCGACGGTGCTAAGTCCGTCGAATATGGCGGATGAAGCAATAAATTGAAGACTAATTCGTTTATTTTTGCCATACCAATAACATTGGTGTGTCGTCGTGCGTTGTTATGGTTTAAAATGATTTTTTTTCTTGGTTAAACCAGGATTCTTCAATAATCTATTGCTTTAATTTGCCTATGAGATTTACATAATATTCACCTGTGACGCTTTGACGTTTTGAAAGCAACAGAAATAATACCTTTTACAGCCTAAAAAATTGACGTTACAACATTTCAACAATCTTCGGCTTTTTGGAGGACGAGAACTAGTGTTCTAGTACTATTTAGATTGTTATTTTGTCTTGGGCGTATAATTATGAACCCAAGCCCAACAATGCAGTATAATGGTATATTTTATATATTCTACTGTTGTACGACCTCAGGCAAGGATTCCTATGGCCGTACAACCGTTGAAGTATCAGTGTAAATGAAGGAATTGAGCTCTTCAGACCATTAGTGATTTCGTTATGAATATTTGCTGATAATGAACGTATTTAACGACAACATGAATTTAAATATTATCGATCTGGTCAATAATCCCGAGACACATTTAATTAAATAGTAATCACGACGAAACTAACAAACGTAGCGATCTGAATTTTGGTAGTTGTTAGGAAGGTAACTGCCTTCACACCCCAAAAACAATTTGAAATATCCGTCATTCCACGAACTTTTCAACCGACCCTCGTGCAGTATATATGTTAATAATCTTATTTGAAAGTGGGTACAAAATTGATTTGTACATTGAAATCATATAGGTAATGAGAACAAAATATCTTTGTGTATAAATCTAAATATAGAAAACTTCATTAACTATAACTGCGTTGTGATAGCTAGTATCACTTTTGCAATTGCTGAAGGCTACTTAAGTTTTTCAGTAACACTCGAGAGCAATCGAAACAAAGAGATTCGTATTTTTTAATAAAAACACCCAAAATAAGTAAAGTAAAAGTAGAAAACATGCTTCAAACATCAATTTTATCAAAAGATAAATGTGTTTATAATGTAGTATGAATACTCTGATCTACCTTTTTTTAAGTTTAATAGTAACTTTTCTAATTTCCTGATATGAACCAGTAAATTTTAATGAGAATGTAATGCCATAACAATATCAAAATTAGGTTGTAATTACGTTTAATTCAATGTTTAGTACATGTTAGACTTATATGCAAATACCACATATGAACTTCAGCTGATAAACTGTTAAAAAGAAGAACTTTATTAAGAATAAAATTTGATAAAACAATCGTATCAGTATTAACAAAATTAAATTATGATTCAGCTTACACAATTGATACTTTTACGAACAGAAAAGCTGAAATAAATTAAAAAGTTTAATCAAGCTATCTACATCTCTGTACATATATATACATATATTCTCAGAATCTTGAACCGAGCTATTTCTCAAAATAGTCATGTTCCTTTGTGTTCAACATCGTTAAAACGCTTCCCTTTAAACAAATACTTAATTTAGCTAACAAAACAAATTGTTGAAGCAAGATCAAAACAAATCAAATACAGCAGGTGGCTAATTGTGTCTACTACATATACTAACGCGTTGTTGTGAAAAATAAATCATCCGGCCAATAGAATGATTTAATATAGACGTACTAACAGAATTTCTTTCTAAAAAGATATCTAAAAATCTAAATTAAATTAAAAATACATTTACTTCATCGTTTTGTAAATGCTGGACAAACACTACATATGAACCTCTACTCAATGAACTTAAAATGGATGATTTAATATGGACGTACTAACAGTATTCCTTTCAAAAAAAATATCTAAAAATCTAAATTAGATTAAAAATACGTTTACTTCATCGTTTTGTATATGCTGGACAAACACTACATATGAACCTCAATGAACTTAAAATGGATTAATCATCAAAGAAGGCGATGAGCATCTTTTATGGAGGTCACACTATGCTGCAGTTTGTCATCTAAGCAAACCATAAACGATTAATAGTGAATTTGATTTCAAAGATTTTAAAGGGGTTGATAGGAATTAAATTAAAATTTAATTAAAAAGGCGCAAATATTGCGAAGTAGACATTCAGCCTCGTTTTACGAAAATACGTCACCATTCAGACTATTGTAAGTATATACTCGTCGCTTTCGTTTCAAAAGGTGATCTAAAGAACTTACTATACCTCTGATCATTGACCACCTGTTTCGATTCATAGCATGAATTTTGTTGTCTTTTATCTAGTTATGCCATTCTATTATTTGTTGTTTTGCAAACGATCAATGGTGTATTTTTTTCGAAAATTCGAACGGTCTGATAGCAAAAAATCTTCAGGCATGGCATTAATATTGCAGTCTAACACTTGGTCACTTTTTCATGATAATATGTCATCTCATTCAGGCACAATATAAAACTTGTTCCAAATTATCTGAAATTGGATTAAACCAGAGCATCTAAGAAAGCGCATCTGCATCTTTTTGATTTCATAGCACGAACCATTAATAGTCTTTCATCTTGTCACACCATTCCTTCGTTTCCAGTTTAGCAAACCGCAATTGGTCAGAGATAGATCTACTTTCGAAGATTTGAACGAATCGATAACGAAAAGTCTTCACTCATTACATAAATTTTTTGATATGGACAATTTGTCACTTTTGCAGTTCCTGTTCCAAATTAATTCAAACTGAATTAAATCCTGAGCATTTAAGAGAGCGATCTGCATCTTTTTGATTTTATAGCGCGAATTTCCAATGGTCATATTTTATCTGGGTTACACTATTTCGTCGTTTACTGAGAATAATTCGTCGGATAGGGAATGAATATTGTGGTACAAGCATTTGTTCTCTTTCACAGAATAATACAGCATCTCATCATTCGGCCACCATGAGACAGTTTTTGAACAAAATCAAAAATCGTTTCCTGGGTGACTCGCTATATTTACCTCTTTCTCTTCGACTCTATATAATAATCAAAGGAAAGCGATACTACAGGGTTGAAGACGTTTAGGTGATAATAACAATAATCTCTAGTAATATGTCAAAAATCAATATAAAAAACTAATTTAACAATTTCAAGCCCTATATTTGAGCCGAGGGAAAGCATATTGATTGGCACAAATGTTAAATATAGGTAGACAAGATAATTTTTTAATTAGTCTTTTTAATAGGTTGTTAATATCATTCTAGATGTAGGCGAAGTATGAATATCAGTTTGGTAATTGACCAGGCGCATCCACCAAAATTAAGTTTTTAATATAAAAGCTATTAAAAGGCCGTTAAACGTTAAACTCTTTCCCCTTTCGTGAAACTATTCCCTCCTTACTTGTACCTTCATTATTATTCCACAATTTTCTCTCTTTTACTTCACCCTAATATCTTACACCTACATAAATTTCACAGGCAATGTGGGAAAAGAGAGAACATTTCATAAATGACGGGCAAAAGCTACCTCTACGAAAGTATTAAATGTGATAATAAACATACTTCTCATTCAGTACCCCTCAGATTTCCACAAGGTTAAACTACACATCAACCAGACACTTTTTCCAGAATCCTAGAACACTGCGTGATCGTTTCTTTTTCTGTCGTTTTTTTCATCCTCTTTTTTTCGAAGATGAAATGTATAGGAGTGTGTACGTGCGTATATGGAGATAGACGTAAATTTATCGTAAGCCATTTAACTCCGACCATTGTGTTTCATCCAACAAAAACTAATATGGATTAAATAAAAAATTTAATAAGAAGGGATGCTCTGGTTTCCTGCAAGAATCTATTCTATTGTAAGGATGTTTGGCACACATCCTCCTCAAGGAGTATGATGAGTGTAAATGATAAGGTATATTTTATTTTATTTTCGAATTTTACGACTACAAATACATCACAATAATTATTTACAAACCAAGTGCGTGAAGACAATTTTCTGGAATGCTGGAAAAGGTCTTCGCACAAGTAATTTATACATATAAAATTGCTCATCAGTTTCTCAATGCTTACTTTATCTTCAATCATTAATGTTATGGCCTACTGTAGATCGCAACAATAAGCTTGAATATACTAAACTACATTTACAACTGACATTACTGGCAGTGTTGAGTAAACTCTAAATACGACACAAAAATTGGAGAAATATCCTTCAGATCGAGTTAGTACATTTTTTATCAGTGACCAACAACTCTATATAAACCCATCCACAACGCACACCAGTTTCAATGTAATAACGAAAGCAGTAGTGGCAGTTAAACCCTGAAGATCTGCCGTGCAAGTGGAGACGAAACGTCGGCACTAGAAATACCAAGGACATGGTTCCAGCCCAGAAACCACGATGAAAAAATATATTTTCTGAAGAATACTAATACAATCAAACGTCGAACACTATTGAATCTGTACCTTCGAAACCCAGGTTCGAACTTTCGAATTCAGATTATCTGCATTTTTAAAGTATGACTCGCTGTATAGTTTTACAAATTATCCATCGATAGAACAATATTATCAATGATATTTTTAAGCTTCTCTGTTCTTTTAAATTTCGGCAATAATTTTACCGAAAATTATATCGATTAATAAAATAAAGACCTGCTCCGATGATGGTATTCTAACTTCATCCACAGACAATTAATCGCAAAACTTTCTACTACTTAAAACGCGTTTTTCAGATAAATTTGTCGCATTCTTTGCATCTAAGCTAATGTTTTTATGATGATGCAGAATAGCATAGAATAATATCTTTTCCTTTTTTTCTAGTCTCGACATATTCTTCACTGAGCGCAGTTCCAAATAATTAGATTAAAAAGTACGTTGAAGATTAATTGCGAACGATATAAAAGTAGTGGCCTTCCTGCTAATCTGAGAGTGTAATCCGTTTCTCTAATTGTTCTAAGAGAGTTCGGGAGGCTTCTCTCAAGAAACGTAATGACCGCAAATTTCGAAAATTATCTACATTGACTGTGATTGAAAGGATACTCTATTAATTAGCTGTTTACGCTCCCTCTCAAGCTGCCGTCCGAGACATCTCCAGTTTGGAGTCTCTCATGTGGAACATTACGAATATGATATCACTTTCATTATAAATATGAAGAAGTAATTTTTAACTCGAATGTTTCGGAGAATGCATCGAAACTTGCGCTAACAACGAAGAAAATCTGTCATTTACATTATTGGGTGAATTGATGTGAATACGGGCAGAATTAATTAAATATGGTTTATTGAATGAAAGAAATGTATGTATATGGGATAGAATTAAATAGGTTTTCCCAATTTTCTTTGATTTTGTCATCTCAGAACTATACCTGAAAGACATCTTCAATTATCTTAATCTTTGTTGGACAATCCATTTTTAGCAATCTAGTCTCGATTATAAACCACGCGTTCTCTATTAGATTAAGATCCAGTAAACTTCCAGGCCAACCTACAAGAATCACGTTTTTATCCTTGACATATTTCGACATCTTCATGGAAACATGATATGGTACTGAATCTTGCTAAAAGATTGCTTTGCCGATTTGAATGCTTTCCAGTTCTCTTGAGAAATTGTTTTCGGCATTACTTTATGTTTCTCACATTCATCATGCATTCGATGGAGCGTTCTTTTGTCCAAAGAGCCTATTTGTTGGCTCAATCAGCCATTTTTTCATCATAGCCTCCGTCAGAAGTTTTAAAATATTTTCTTCCACCTTCTCAAAGACATCTACGAATTATAACATCGTAAATTTTCACACTAGCCTTTTCTAAATCTTGCTGAAGATCATAATTTGTCTTTCCAGGGTTATATTTACTATTTCTTAAAAGAATAGATTCATCTCAGGGAGTTTTTCCCCTCCACATTTCCCTCTTCGTTGAACTTCAAGTGATTCAAGCTCTTTCTCTTGTTTACAACCTTTTTTTTCCTTGGCGTAATAGTAATAATTAGTCCCGGTTCCTCCCTATCCCTTCCTGACAGTTCTTTTTATATTGGTGATTGAAAAACATTAAAGGAACATTACTGAGTTCATTAAAACAATATACTTCACACATTTTAAAACTCAACTTGGTGATCAGAATTAGCTTCGTACCCCGCATAAGATATGTTATGTGTAAAACAGCTGTTAGCTCAGTGGTAAATTACTGGCTTATCATGCCTGGGTCTCGGATTCGGGTCTGACGACCTGCACTTCAAGAAGATTTTTCGTGGTTTCCTTTTACAATATAAGCGAATGCAGGTAGACAAAAACTTTAAGTTGCACCACAAGCATAGGCGTAATAATAACACATGTTCTGCCAAAGCCCTATACACATATGGTTAAACTGTTAGGGGATATAGAGGCATGGATTATTACTAATATTATTACTATTAGCATTATTATTATATCTTTGATGCTATAAATTACTAAAGCAGAACAAAATATATTATTTTTTACCAAATCACAAAAAATGTGTAAAAATAACCGGGAAAACAACTGACTTTGGCAATAACTTAAAAAAAATATTTAATTGTCATAGCAGTGTTACCATCTTAAAAAATAAAAAAATTGTCAATATTTACATTAATTCGCCGACAGTGTTGTGAGAATTAATGTAAATATTTTCATCTCTTCCGAAAAATATCAAAATTTGGCAACCCTATACAGCAAATCGAAGAAAATACTTTAACTGGCGATAAATTATATGTGAAATTTAGATATTTTCTTTATACTCCTCTATTCACTGTCTTTCGATCGATTAATGCTTGTACCATAACTTTATAAACATTTCTCCTTCGAAAATTGTTCTTTTGTAATTTTAATCTTCTTAGAAGCCCTTCAAAACTTTCTTAACTTATCAATCAATACAAGAATAATGCATTTGAAGTTTTAGCAAAGCTAGAGGCTCGAAATTCTGCTGTACATACTCTACACGTTGACACTTTTATATACATTTTATACATCAAACTCGACAGAAATTTAAATGAACTGTAAAATACAAATTTGCCAATAAAATCCTTGTTTACGTCATGCGGAGGTATGTCTGCAGAAAGTAGCGATGAGGAAGCAGGAAAAAGTTTTCGAACATGGTAAACCGTATGATCGAAGAGACTTTATTCCCGATCGGATCTTATGCTTGCGCGATCTCAGGAAGATTTCAGGTAAATACTAGAAAAGTTATGAACACTTTCCGACTCGATCTATACGGTTGTTGTTCAGTGGCTTCGCGTGAGATGATATTTTCGTCAATCGCTTCTTCGCGTTTATAGAACTGGGTGTTTAGGTGGGGTTCACCGATGCGACAATATTTTACATGATGGCTTGATATTATATAAGATATTTCTATTGACGTAGCATATTAAACTTTTCTGTATATTTAGGCTTGAGAACAATTATTACGCAGTTCAACAAACATTATGATACCGGCGATTTTTAACTATTTCTGGATAAATTTTTGGTGTAAAATCCAAAACAGCTGATATATTTAATCTATCGGATCAAGTTTTTAATATATTGATCTCTTTTAGAATGAAGTTATCTTATTTTTACACTCATATACATTTTACATTAAAACTATTACTATCCGCTCCAGTTTCTAGTTCCAATTTTCAGTTAAAAAAACACAGAGCAAGTATATATAACAAAATATATAAATTATTTTATTATTATCAGGTTATTCTATAAGTTTCGTCGTTCGATACGAGATGGCGCTATTAAGTTCGTTGTTTTGTTTTTCTAAAAATTGTACTACTTTTTATGAATTTCAATTGGAACAGTAGAAAGATGAGTTGCTGATTTTAAACGTGGTCGTACAAGTCTTGAAGACGATCCACGTGAAGGACGTCCAAAAAGCGCATCAACACCAGAAATCGTAGCAAAAATACAACCGAGAGAGATTTAGTAGAAGCCCTAGGCATCTCATTAAGCAGTGCTAGTAATATTTTGGTTGAAATTTCAGAAAGCTGTGTGCAAAATGGGAGCCACATTCATGAATAATGAAACAAAAACACATTTAAATGCGTCTTTCTTAGTAACATTTGAAGCGTTTTAAAGAGAATAAAAACAATTTCGTGCATCTTTTCATCACTGTGGATGCGATTTGGATATACTACCATGATCCTCAATTATAAAAAGAAGAAGAAGAAGAGAAGAAGACTCCGAAGCGAGTTAGGGTCCAGAAATCGGCCAAGAAAGTGTTAGGAACAGTTTTTCGGGATGCAAAAGAAATGTTGTTCGTAGATTACGTCCAAACTGATAAAACAATAAACTCAGATTATTATTGTAACTTTCTGGACCAGGTGAATGTAAAAAGTCGTCAGAAAAGACCTGGTTTACAGAAGAAAAAATCTTTTGTCATCAAGACAACACACTGTCGCACACAGCTTAAAAAACCATCCCAAAAATAAGTCAATTAAAGTAGGAATTGTTGCAACATCCACCCTATTCTCCAGATTTAGCTTCCGTTGACGTCTGGGTGTTCTCACATCTCAAAAAATTCATGCGTGGAAAACCATTTTCATCTAACGAAGAGGTAATAGAAACCGTCGAAGCGTATTTCGACAACCTTCCGGACCCTCACTTCAGAGATGGAATCCATAAATTAGAAGATCACTGAAGCAAGTGTATTGAAGCTCAGGGAGATTATATTGAATAATAAAATGTATTTCAAACCATAAAATCGTGTTTTTCTTATCGAACGATAAAACTTATTGACCAACCTGGTATCTATATTAAATTATCTTATTTTTCACATATATACATTTCACATTAATACTATTACAATCTGCTCCAACCTCCAGGTTAAAAAATACAGAATAAGGTATCTTTGAACAAAGTAGATAAATATACATTCATTCAAAAATTTTCTTTTATACGACTTTCTAGCATGGAGGTAACTAGGACAGTCTCGCTAAAGACTTTCCTGATATCGATCTTCCACAGTTTTAATGTCCTGATGGTATCTTTCTCCCTGTTCTTAATTAACATCATCTAGATTTTTTGAAAACCGATCTAAGTAGTTGTGAAGGTAGTAAACCTTTATACTCATATTACAACAGAGAACATTAAAGTTAGAAAGCATATTTGCCACTAATTCAATGCAAATCTTTGATTTGTGGTTTCCAAAAAAATTTTGTATTACTTGAACAAATAAACACCATGCATTAGGCTCAATCTCGCTTAATAATGCGGTACATTTTAGATCCATAATAACTTACCTTATCTGAGGACTATCATATATACCGTCTTTCAGTTGTTCGTGCTAATTCCTGAAATTTACACGTCAAGTGTCCAAAACAAAGTTCGTCCCGATTTAAAGTCTCAACAAATTGCCTCGTGAGACTCAACTTGATATGAAAAGATGGAAATATTAATTTCTCTCTTGCAAGTAAAGTTTTGTTTTCCTTGAATTTCCGTACTTCTTAAAGGCCAATTTCTGTTAACCCAATGCTGAGCCTTAGCTCTGCTGTCACCAAGATACAAAAGCAAGAATATTTCGTATATTCACTTTGCTATTCAAGGAAGTTTACCATTTTCAGATCAAAACAAATCGCTTAGTTTTCTTCGTATTTATTTTTTTTTCAGCACGACTATTGCCTCATAGTACTCTTTCGTGCTAATAGAATGACCAGTGGGTTGGATCCGCTATTTGTCTTGTGTGTTTTCTGGCAAACCCATTTTTGTTGAGAATCATCTTATATAGTTACAGAATACCAAGTTATTCCTCCGAAAGAAAAAAAGCAACATATCCCTAACTCTGTTATGATAAAATGTAATAGTACTTGAATAAAGTAAATTATTTTCATTTATCACAGTCGTTTTATGATTGCATATATAAAACTTCACTGGCTACTAATGGTTCTGTATCATCCTCTAAGAGTCTAACTAGACTGCAGAATGTTGAAACAGGTATTTCTTTGGAATACAGTACAGATGTATTTGCTAACTGCAAAAGAAAATGAATTTTTGATCGGGTATTTCAGTTCCATTCATCGGTAAACTCAATGGAAATAACAAAAACAACAGTGCTAAATCAGGTGAATACAATGTGATATATATCACAAAAATTGATTTTTGTTAAAAACTGTATTAAATACATTTTTTGCTGATAATTTACTGAAGATAAAAACTATGGTTCATACAATTTACATAGTTGGTTTTCAAAGTTTCCAGTTCGTCTTCAATCAACCTCACAGACGAAAAAACAATTGTTTTCTCAGGCACCTACATCTGTTTGGAAAAAAGTGAATAGGCCTTGAAGGCGAATATTTTCAAATCAAAGTTATTTAGACCGACACATTTGTTTTTCCAATTTTTTTCCAAAAATTTAACAGCAACCCTTGTATGATCAATAAAGCGACGCAGTTTTGTTTTTGTTACGAACAGTAGACTCATGCAGAACGTGTTAACTATTCATAAAACTCATCGCAAATAACAAAAAAAATACTTCCAGGTAAAGCTTCTATTATTACGCCAATATAATTGATAGATTAGTTATGCTAATATACAATGGAGGTCTGAAACATGTTAAACTCGCTAATGACTTGTGAAATTATTATTCCAACACTGCGCCTAGTGCGTTCTAATTACACTTCTTCTTTCAATAGTAAGGATTTTCGCGTTTGATATATGCCTACGTATAATTCAAAATTAGTTTCATTAACTTTAATTTATGCGTTTCCGACATATAATTTTTTTATCCATTTTAGGGGTAAATACCCCTTTTGTTCTCTTTGTTTATATGCAAATTTAACTCTGGGGGGTATACTTTTCCTGCTTAAAAAATGTTTCGAAATTAGATTTAATTTATCAATGTAAAAATAATGTCCCTGATTGTACAAGGCATTTAATAATGCTAAAAGCTTGTACCTTAGAGTTTTGACATTTTTGTCAAAATTTTTGATCTGCTTTCATTCTATTAGGTTATGCTTTATCTAGAAGCAACAACTGGGAAAAAGTCTTAAATTATGCATATTCAAAGATAGTATAATATTGCGAATACACTTTTCGGACATAAATATGTGGAGTAAGTGAAAAGTAGTCATGAACTGACTACATATTAACAGAAGCAAAAATGAAAAGGTAGAGACAGATACATAAATAAGAAAACACAAAATTGGCAGCGACCACTATATATCGTTAATGAAGAATGTCTACGTTTTCTGTACTTCTTTCCCACTAATGTAGCGTTAGATAATCGACTACAGTAATGACATGCTGGAGATGGAATTTAGGAATTCAGAGAAGAGACGATTATCCAGATAAGCTTGGACATTTCAAGCAGAAGTAGCCATGTTACACTACTGGTTATACCTAAGAACATCAAGACGAACAACTTTTGTACAGCTCCCAGCCAGACGCTTGTTCGGAAGCAATTAAAGATTTTTAAGAAATGGTCAGCAATTTTTAGGATTTGTTCAAACTGTTCAAGAGCTGTTCATAAAAATAACCTTGGGCAGTAGATTTAGAATAATTAACGTGAAATTTACGGCGTTACTTAAATGTGATAATATAATTCGGTTGTTCTGAAATTGTAAAATGAACCTCCATAAGATACTACATAGGATTTTAAGATAGACTCTCTATAACCTACTTAACAAGTGACAATATTTTACAACGAACAACACGCCTCTATAAAATTCTCGATGGAAACAGAGAAAGAACGAATACTACCGTTCCTAAATGGAATTGTATACCGCACATAGTAGGGAACTACAACACGGAGTACACAGGAAGAAAATCCATACTGATAGATACATACATATCACGTTCGAGAACCATCCTAAGCAGAAGAGAGCTCTTATGGAAACGCTAATGTATAGCGTAAGACTGATCAGCAACGTCGAACATAGATAAGAATAAACCTACGGAAGCCCAAAACGTAAACGCCACCAACGGAAACGGACCGAGTTAAAGACTTCGCCTCTTTACCTTAGATCTATGAAATTTCTGGGAAGATAGTAGGGATATTATGAAGAAGAATAAAAATATGTTTTAATACTTCAACCTCCATTCAACACAACTTTTCCGAAACACAAGAACAAACTACCACGAACAAAAGACGAAAGAGTCTGCAAATTATAGCGCGAGTGCAGGAAGAATTATATCTGACAAAGGGAAGATCAGTTGAACAAATAACATCAGAACGACACACGAAAAGAGTAGTTGCAAAACATATTCACAAGACTCGACATAAAGTAAACTTTGAAAAACTACCATCGAAGAATCAATAGAAGAGCAGCTAAACCATGAGAAAAATTATAGACTCAGCAACAACTGAAAGAATCTACTACTACTACTAAGAATATGTCAAGACCAATGGAGCACGACGGTCATACACTAGTGAACCGAATACATATACATATAAAGAACAACGAAGAGAAAGGAAACTACGACAACTCGCAAAAAAACTATACTACAAATATTTTACATTCATGTAATTTATTACAAAAGAGGATGTTAAGTAAGGGGACATATTGAGCCCTCTTATGTTTCATTGTTATAAAGGATGAAATCTGGGAAAACAGTAAAGGACAGGAGCAATTGCTGATGAATAATAATAATATATTTCGTGTGAAACAAGTAAAACTTGTATACATTATTAAATAAGAAATGTACATATGTATATATTCAATATAATGGCAAAATAAAGGTACAAAGATTTAAATACTTCAATAAATTCCTAAACGCTATACATAGACTGTCCTTTAAGAACATTTTTGACAAATAGTTCAACTTTTTTATCATGCTGCGCCTTCCAAGTATTCAATTTCTTTATCATATTGTTCCTTTCAAATATTCGGTAGTAGACTAATGATTTAATAAATTTATATCAGAAGGAATTAATACTACATGACAATTAAAAACATACTAGATAGTCTGTTTTACAAAACAATCTATATCACTTCTAGTATATATACATATGTACACAACAATATTAAAACATTCAAATATAGACTAAACTACGGATGCAATAACATTTAGCATTTTGAACAGTGATCGCCTTCCGGTTTGGAAAGGTTATAGGGGTAATAAAAATGGATAAAAACAAGAATTCGTTACCAAAACCTATTAAACTGGTAGAGACACGTGACAGAAATGCTGAAAAATAAGACCTTAGAAGCAATATGGAAGGTAAAAACAAAGAAAAAAGGAAAATATAGGAAAATAAATTCAAGGAACGATAAAATAGCAAAAGTATTTAAGTAAAAGAATGCACGGAAAAGTGCGAAATGGCAGAAGATAGAAAACGATTAAATAAATTTGAGAAAGAAAGGAAGAAGCCAATCTCAACCAAAACCATATGTGATATCGGTGAAACATATGTAGTTGATAGGGTGTTATTAATAATAGAATGATTCCTTTTTAACATTCTTTAATTGGCATAAAGCCTAGATGTAAGTTTCTGTCTATTATACACTGGAAACATAGTCTCCGATCTGTAAGATAGAAGCGTTCTTGCTTTGTCGGTCAATACATTTATGTATTGGTCGAGAGAGGGAGATATGATATTATTCATTATTTTCTGTATCGAAAGATATGATAATACACTCTGAAGGAATCGTTCATTAATAACACAAATCAACCTGACGATCCGTGATATCGGTGAAACATATGTAGTTGATAGGGTGTTATTAATAATAGAATGATTCCTTTTTAACATTCTTTAATTGGCATAAAGCCTAGATGTAAGTTTCTGTCTATTATACACTGGAAACATAGTCTCCGATCTGTAAGATAGAAGCGTTCTTGCTTTGTCGGTCAATACATTTATGTATTGGTCGAGAGAGGGAGATATGATATTATTCATTATTTTCTGTATCGAAAGATATGATAATACACTCTGAAGGAATCGTTCATTAATAACACAAATCAACCTGACGATCCGTGATATCGGTGAAACATATGTAGTTGATAGGGTGTTATTAATAATAGAATGATTCCTTTTTAACATTCTTTAATTGGCATAAAGCCTAGATGTAAGTTTCTGTCTATTATACACTGGAAACATAGTCTCCGATCTGTAAGATAGAAGCGTTCTTGCTTTGTCGGTCAATACATTTATGTATTGGTCGAGAGAGGGAGATATGATATTATTCATAATTGAAGGGATACTACAAAGCGATTTTATATTCATCTATGTAGACACGTTAGCCAACGTCATAAATAACTGCAACCTGATTGTGTCAATACTGTCAATTGTATTAACAAAATGATCACTCATAACAATCTGTGAGTGGTGTAAATTCTTCTAGAAAGGTCGTGAACGCGTGTCGAGTTTGCCGCATGCTGCCCGTCCAGCGCCTGCTGTGGATCTTGAAAACATTTAAAAAATTACCCAGATGATTCGGAATATATGTGAAGGAAATTGCTAGAATTGTAAATATCAGCATTAGTAGTGTTCACACTATTGTCTAAAATAAGCTTAAATTTAATAAAGTTAGCATCTGGTGGGTTCCAAAACGTTAAACAACAGCAAAAACGATTTCAATTTGCAGAGAACTCCGACTTCGCTACAAGTGTGAAGGTGATGATTTTTTGACACGTATCATAATAATTGATGAGACTTAGATACACTATTATATCCCAGAAAGCAAAAATGTTAACTAGCATGGAATGGCGTCACTCAAACTCACCTCTGCCCAAAAAATTGAAAACATAACTATCGGTTGGCAACGTGATGGCAACTGTATTCTGAGATTTTATTGGACCAATTTACGTCCATTTTCTCGAGGAAATGAAAGCGATTAATTCAACTTATTACAGTGAGCTTTTTGGAAAGGTGGTCAACCTAACCTTTCCAAAAAGTTCACTCACATACGAACAAAAAGGTACAGTCTCTTAAACAAGGTAATAATGTTAGCCCACATGCAATCCATCTAACAAAGGTACATTGGCTTTGGCGAAATACTGCCTCATGACTCATATAGTCTTGACCTGGCCCCGAGTGACTATCATATCTTTGGCCCACTCAAAAAATTCTTGGCAGGCAAGCAATTTGCCTCTAATGAGGAAGTGAAGGATGAGTGCAAGATTGGCTACGTCGTCAACCGAAAGAATTTTTGTCGGTGAAAATACAGAAACTACATGGGACAAGTGCATTTTAAAAAGAGGTTGTTACTGATAAAAATATTGTATATATAATATTAACTTGTAGTGTGCACCGACCAAAAAAGATAAAGTGCAGGTCATATTTGGATCACCCTCGTAAATAAGTCTTGAGATTTTTAAAATAAAGGAAGAAATCAATAACAAAGTCAATTAAAAGTAAGAGAGAAATATCTTAACATAAAGAAAAGAAATAGTAAATTATGAAAAAAATATTTTCTAGAGATTTTGAATACAAATAACAACAAAAATACTAAAAAAGGAATATATCGAAACGTAATAAGTAAAGAGCCAGAAACGGAGTGGGCACATTCTAAATTCATTCTTTTTTTCTCTTATATTTATATGGCACGTGCCTCAAATTGCTAATATTTATACAATACAACTAAAGTTCATTCATAAAAATTCACATGTTTCATCAGAGTATTGGGGAACAAACCAGCAGCGAATTGAGTCAGTGCTTTTATCCCTTTGTCCAAATGAAAGCTTTCCTGTAATAAGACCGTTTCCACATATTAGTTAGTAAACAAAACGGATACGTACACGCAAAGAGATTTGTTTTAGGGCTTTTTTGCAAAAGCCGGCGATTTTTTAATCTATCTGCAATTAATTCTTTTTACCAATTTGATGTTTCGAGTTCTCCTAAACGATCGTGTACTCCCCAACAAATCGGCACATATCAAACGAAAAAAGCTTGGGTTTTGTTTAAAGTTGAACGGAGAAAAGCAAAGCTAAGCGAGGTTCAATCTAAAATGTAAACAGAGCGTGTTAAAATAATTGTAATATTCACCCATGTTATATTCTCAATCACACGAAACTCAAGTGACGTACTATGAAAATAGTTTACGATTAATAAATTCTGGAATGCTGCAAAGCTCTTTGTTTACACCATTCTATTTTGTAAATATTCGTGTTACCAAAACTATATGGCAATTAATTATAAAAATCTCGTAATTAATAGTAAACATTATCCCTTAACCCATTTTTTAAATAATATATTTCTTTCTGCCACGAAATTATGTGCAAGAGCGTTACTTGCTTTACTAATGGAAAGACTTACTCAATTGTGTTTTTTCGAGAAACCGATCTTTCTTTAAGTTTGTCCATAATTTAATTAAAAAATGTAAAAGGTAAAACTCGCACAGAATAACTCCGTGCACATTTTCCCACTAAAACCCATACGCACTTTTTTTAGCGGGGAAAGGTATGTGAGATATTCTGTGCGAGTTTAAGCGCGGATTCAGATGTAGCACAGTGATTAATTATCTGCTGATGACGACAACTTATTTGGCAAAACATGTATACAAACTACGAACATTGATGTGGTAAGGGTTTTTATTTACCTTCTTTGATTTTTTTCAATTAACCAGTCTGCTTAAAATTTACCTTTAGCCATGATATCAGGACGTTTCCTGATTATGCTACCAGGACAACAACATGGTCAACAAAACCTCAAAATAACACTTCAACTAAGACTAAACCCCAAAAACGGATACTTCAATGACAACTGCTGCCAAAGTTTATACTATTTTCTTGAATTAATTTCATATACTTCTCTTTCAGTACCTGCCCTAACACTCCATCTTATATTTTCTGCGGACTTACTTTTTTGTATTGCTTATGAGTTTTTGCTTTTTAATATTTTCTTGATCTATTTTTCGTTATTTATCCTTTAAAGCTGGCCCCACCAGTTTAGTTGTCGTATGGTTATAGATTTTTGCTCTAACTGATTCGCCAATTTCTCTCTTATTTATGTTCTTTTTTCCATTCTGTATATTCTTAAGACATTCGTAAACCTTCTTAAATTCTTCGTGTCGGCAATTTTCAGTCTACTTTTTGCATCCGTTAATCAGAATTGGTTTGAATATTCTCTTAAAACATTTACGTTCGTCTTTTCTCCTATTTCTTTTTTATTTATGAAATGGTTGTTCATTGCATAATACATACTTATTGCTTTCTTTACTTCAGAATATATTTCCATTGTTTATCTCCTAAGTACTGGAATTGATAGGTTCATTATTTGACTATCAGCTATCGCTCTTATTTTCGTTTCATTCTTGTTTCTTTCTATTCTTCACTAGAATTTCATTCCAATATTCTAAATTTATTCGTACATCCTGCTTAATCTTTGTTATAATCACCATATCATCCGCGAAAGCATTTATACTTCGTAAACTTCTATTACATAAAATCTTAGCTTTTGTAGATGACTATTTCATCCACATATTCTTAGATCTTTAGATGCAAATTTTCGAAGAAAATTGTACTTTAAATAGTCTCGAAAGGCATAACATAAATTTTGTTGTTATTATTTTTGATATTGAAATTTATTCTAGATGAACTCTATTAAGCAGTAAGCAAGGAAACATTCCATCTTTGGCTTAGTCCAAATAACAAGAAATTTTGGTAAGTTCCCGATAGCAGGTTACGAGATTCGTCTTTAATTAGAGGTCGTTGGCAGGACAAAATATCTTAACTGGAACTCGTTAATTTTATTTTGAGGGAATTATAGATGGTAGACGTATTTGCTAATATAGACGTACTTGCAAGCTATCACCAATTTCTGGGTGACTTTCTCCCATGCTTTCCTATACTTAAACTTATACTTTTAGTTTTCTATTCTCTTCCTGGGTAGGTGCCGTCTCTCCTCGCTTTCTCTTAGACTTTTTTTGTTTCTTATTGCCAACGGGGACCGTCCAGACAGTGTTTGCCACTGTTTTTCTGTCACCCATTCTCTCCAGAATCGCAAATTAATGAGAATTTGTTATTTAATTTTTATTGAACTATATCTATACATCAATAATATGCTCCCATTAAGTGAGAATACTTTGATTCTTTAATATGCATCCTCTACTAGAATATTCAATCAAGAATATGTAATTTCAACAAAACATTATGGACGTGAACTAATATTTCGTTAATTTCAAACAAAATTTTTTGATTGTGAATATTTGCAAGAAATATGTACAATATGACGAAGACAACATTCCTAAGAAAAAGAGAAATACCGAGGAAAACAAAAAGAGTGAAATGTGGTCAGACTAACAATATTATGCAGTCACAAGGCATGGACGCTAACAGAGGAACGTAAATCTAGAATTAACGTAGTTGAAATGAAATTTCTGAGAAGATAGAAAACAAAAGCAGGGAGGGCAAAATAAGGAATTAAAAATACGGACAAAACCTATAAATCGAATTCTGCAGTAAAAAATCATAAAAGGGCAACTTAGATGGTTTGGGCATGTGCGTTGAATGTTAAGGGATAGACTTACCAGAACAGTGTTTGAAACACTAGTGACGGGGAAAACCAAAAGGGGAAGCCCAAGAAAAAAATGCATCGATAGTATTGGAGAAGAAGCAGAAAAGAAGGAATGTATGGGATAAAATACTAAAGCTAACGGAAGACAGAAAACAATAGAGACAAAAATGCAGGACCTAACTTCGTCAGCCTTACATCTAAAAACTAGAAAAAGTTTAGGTCTAAGATAAAGAATATTCATGGAAGATATTTTGAATGTATTAATATGAAATAGATTTTATACATTCAAGAAAAAACTAAAAGTTATTGGTTCTATGAACTGAAAATGTTCGAATATTTGTAATTATAATAATACGACTATTTCGAATACTTTTTTGAAAATATATTTTCTTTAAAAGATTTTAAAGAATATTCGTTCGAATGAATTCACGAACAAAACTACATAAATCTCTCTTTACTCTTGAACGACTTTAATTTTTAAAGAGATATATTTTCAAAAGCACATATATTTCACTTTGGATATACTTGACTGCAAAATATAAAATAAAGATTTTAAGCCTACAATAACAACAGCAACTCGGGTGTAATTATTTCTCTCAAATGCTTGAAAGGGGACGATCTCGTTCATTCGCCTAAGAAAGTTCTTAGATATATCTTTCCCATCAATATTTGCGTTTGTGTGTATGTATGTGAATGTGTTTCTTTTTTGCGTCTATGTTACGCCCAATCGAATAAAGTTCAAATACATATATTTTAGGAAATGAATGAAGCAAGAAATTGATTCTGCGGTATGTTTTCTTTCGCGTAGAAGATACAAGCTGCTAGGCTACGCGATCAAACGGTTTTCCGACTTCATAATTTTATTTTCAACAAAAGTGACACTAATCGCCATGATAGAACTTTATCCAGAGAAACATCGCAAAATAGAGACACATAATATACCGAGTTTTTTAAATCTCTCAACATAATGTAGCATGTTACTATGTTCAATTAAAACAAAACAAATCAATGCAATGTACGTAATCTTTGGTAAATAAACTGAAGCAGTATCAATTTTGAAACGTTCGCTTGTAGCAGGAGCTTGTTACTTCTGCAATGGAAAATTGATGATTTCTGTTGATGCTAATAATGTGCCTAAAATTTTGTTTTTTTCGTCAGTACTAGAATATTCACGTATCAGTAGTAGCAAATTCAAAGGGCCCTGCGCATCGAGGCACCTCCACGGCTAAATCAATTATTAATAGTTTTAGTTTATTTCTAAAAGTGCGTGCTGTGTACAATACACCATACATTAAGTGTGGCAAGTTGGCAATACCGCAAAACAGGAGAATTTCCTAATGTTGTCTTCGAGCCTGATACAATATACAACAGTAGAATATATTAAAAAAAAATATCAAAAAAAAAAGAAACTCCAAAATTATGTACAATATTCTTAAACAGAGTAGAAGATTCTACAAAATATAATCCCAAGTTATGTTTGGATTTCATACGCAGTAAAAAGAACAATAATGGATTACACAATTCCCTGAAAAACATGAATGGCGAACTTCTAACTCAACTACAATCAATTATCAATAAATTCGTTAACTTTTTCTAATCTATCTACTCATTACTTCTCTCAACGAAATTAGCACCCACTATTGTTTCAGTATTACCTTAATTAATATACCCTTTATTCGAGAATCAGATGTTTTTCATGTATTAAAAGAATCTTTAAAATTCCAATTCTATGGATAATAACAATATCCCAAGCTTCTTAAGACTTAAAGACTATGCCAGCGTTCTTGCTGCTCCCTCGTGCCATCTATTCATTCTTGCTCTTTGTCCATGTACTTTTCCCGAATGCTGGAAAATTGGTAAAATGATACCTTTATATAAGAAAGGTGATGGTAAGATGCATTGAATTGCCGTTCAATTACAATAATAAACAATTTCACCAGAGCCTCTGAAACTTGTCTTTTTTCTAATATTTTTTCGCAAATCAAATCTCTGCTATCCACATATCAGCAAGGTTTTATTAATAAACAATTAACAGTCACAAACTTAACAATATTTACTCAATTTCTATCTGAAAACGTAATACCCAAATAGATGCAATTTTTACCGCCCTAATAAAAGCGTTTGCTCGGATAACTCACTCAATACTATTACACAAGCTTGTTAAAATTGGTTTCGCGCCGCCACTTGTCTTGTTATTTCAATCCTATTTATCTTATAGAGTTAATTACGTCTCCTAGAAAGATCATAAATCTCAGCTTTTTCACTCAATGTCTAGAGTTCCGCAAGGGTCAAACCTCGGACCTCTTCTATTTTCTATTTCGATAAACGACGTTGTTGAAGTTCTCAACTGTCAGAAATTATTATTTGCAGACAATTTGAAAATATCTTACGCAATAAACAATAACAATGACTGCGCCTATCTTCAAAAACAGTTGGATGCTATCCAGGCATGGTGCACCCTAAATAAAAGTGTAAATATGTTATACTCACTCGCAGAAGTTCTTCTATTCACTTTACTTACACTTTGAGCAATTCTTACCTTGAAAAATGCCATGTTATTAAGGATTTGGATGTCACATTTGATTTGAAACTATTATTCAGCAACCATATCAATAATATATAGTATATCTAATTCCGCATTAAAAAGTTTGGGTTTCATAATTAGAAGCACAAATCCTTCTCATCGATTGACAGCATATTACCACTTTGTTTCTCCTTTGTTAGTTCCAAACTTGAGTATGCATCGTTGGTGTGGTCACCTCTTTGTAAAACACATATCTGTGAGCTGGAATTTGTGGAAAGGCGCTTTCTGAAGTACCATTTCTTTCGTCAGCCTGAAAATTATCCTTCTCTGGGCTACATTTACATTAATCTAATGACTACCTTTAACATTGAACCATTAGGGCTCTGTAGACACCACAATGACCAAATTTCTTTATCATCTTCTTCACAATAGAATTGATGCATCTGAAATTCTGTCAAAGTTAAACTTTTTAGTTGCCCGACAAGCAACTAGATACGAAAACAATTTTCGTCTGCCACCTCCGAGGACAAATGCACTTATTAGATCACCTCTTTATCAAATATGTTAATTTTTTAACAACTGACTGGCTATGGATATAAACTATACTCTTTTAGCAACAATACTGAATCAATGCACTTACCACTACCGTACTCTATACATATACGTGCACTCCTTATATGCTTGCATGTATGTGTATATGTACGAAGGTAGTTTCGTATGAGGTATAGATGGCGGTTATTATTTGAAAAGAATGACTGGTAGAAAGTATAATCTTATAAAGCTTAAATTTGAAGTTTGCCGAAGCTAGGTTGTTTAATATTTGTTGGGAACCATCAATGGCGAACGCTCTCAGTGAATTTGTAAGTCTGGAGAAAATTAGCCATCGGTATGTAATAATACTTTCATTTGAAAGGCGTCGGTCAAACCAATATCAAAGCGGAGGTAAATTCTACTCTGGCAGAGTCTGTGCCTTCGTTTACAATAGTGAAATATTGGATGGCAGACTTTAAACGTGGCCGTACGAGCCGCCAAGACGAACATACCATCGGTCGACCAAATGAGGTGACTATGCCAAAAATTGTTAAAAAAATACACAAAGCATTTCATAAACATTTCGAAAAGTACTGTACATCGCATGTTGACATTTAGGCATGAGAAAGCTGTGCGCAAGATGAGAACCGCAATTACTCACAATGGGACAAACACAGCATCGTGAAGATATTTCAATCAAGCGAAGTTTCACAGCAGCAAAGCAGTTTTGGCGTCGATTCATAACAATGGATGAACATATGTCAATCACTTTATAACTGAGACGAGAGAACAGTCAAGACAATGAACTGAAAGGGGAGAATCTAAAAAGAAGGCGAAGACAATTCCATCTGCAGGCAAAGTCATGACGTCAGTTTTTTGGGATGCGCGGTGGATTATTTTCATTGATTATCTTGTGAAAGGAAAAATAATCAGCGGCGAGTATTATACGAAATTATTGTAGCGTTTGAGTAATGAAATCAAGAAAAATCGGCGGCATTTGGCAAAAGAAAAGTTTCCTTTCATCAAGCAATTCTCACCAATTCGCAAATTCGTCACCACGATGACCAAAATCAATTATTCTTCATGCACTCCATTCGTCAGATTTAGCCCTCTCAGGTTATTTTTTGTTTGCAATCTTGAAAAAACGGCTCGGTGGTAAAAGATTTGCCAACAATGAAGAGATGGAGTCTGTGATTGATGACTATTTTGGAGAGCTCAAACGATACTCACTATAAACAGGGTATCGAAGCATATTGAACGTCGCCGGAAAAAATGTTACGACTTAAAAGGAGATTATATAAATAAATACAGATATTTTTTCCCAAATTTTTTGTTTTCTTTGTTATAAAATACTCGTATGTATGTAATTACTAAAATCTAGTATAGTTATAAATTTATATTTCGTATATTCAGTTTTTGTATGTAAACTTGCGATATCGCATCTGTTAATTGCTATTATTTTATCCTACTATATAATAGACTTTTATATCTGTTTGTCAAAATATATATATATATATATATATATATATATATATATATATATATATTATTAAATTTGTATCACTTATCTAGTAATTGCCAAATCTGTCAACTGAGGAAATCATGAAACATAAGGTATGCTATTTGTTGTGTTCATATACTCCACAAAATTAGAAAAAACAAAACCATGTTGGTTCTAGGTACTAATGAGAATTGTTCCGGACAACCACGACGTACTATAGATTTAAAAGATATAATTCTTGCTAATATTTGCTACGGGTCCCGCGCTGGCTTAATCCAGCACTGGCTATCGCGTGTCGTTTTTCTAGCATAAGTTATATTGCAACATTTATCAAAATTAGGTTTTGATTATATTTGCCCCACACCAATTCTACATCACAGGAATTAGAAACCCTTGAATAAATTTTTAAATCATTCACGTAGGCTGTAGCAGGATATGTTAATGGTGTTAAAAGACCATTAATATACAATCTGTTTAAAAAGTAGGTCGGTAATTTTAGCCACGTATAGTATATATTTATGGAAAGAAATAGAAAGCCTTAATGCCTTCTAAAGCCTTCTAAAAGGAATTTCAACGCGCCTTATCATTGCTATTCAAACTAATTCAATGGCTGTTTGTTGTTTTTCAATTTTACTTTATACAAAATTTAAAATATATCAATTAATATTTATGCAAGAAAACTTCGACCAATTAAACGTTAATTATCAGAAAATTATTATTGATAGGAATAATAATAATAATTTAAAGCATAAACGAAAATTACGTAAATATTTCCTGAATAAATTTCGAGCATTTTGTAGCATCATAAAACGAAATTACGATATTTATTTGCTGAGTTATCCATTAAATCACAAAATAGGAACATTTCCAAAACAAATTGTAACGGTTCACATATTTTCGAAGCATTATTTATGACGTACAACAATATATTTCTATTAATTTAGGATATTATCCAATTTGATCTCAATTTCTTCGATTCCGTCTATTTTACGATTTTATTAACGCGACAATAGTAAATAAATACTGATATATATATATATATATATATATATATATATATATATATATATATATATATATATATATATATATACAACCATGCTCAAATGTATTAGACACCGACGAATTTATGTACATACATACGATACATATATAGTTTATATAGTTTAGTCAAAAGAGAGGTGAGGAAAATAAAACTGTTGTGAAAATTATGTACAAAGTGTTATTTAGTAATATAGTACAATTTATCAATATTTTGTCGCTCCACCCTTGGCCTTAATGACAGCTCGCACTCGTCGAGGCATACTTGCTACTAAATTGTAACACTCTGCCGGTGGTATTGCAGCCCATATTTCGCGAATTTTTGTTGATAATCTGCTTTTGACAGGCATTTATGTTGCGTGGTCTTAGTTTTTAAGATACGCCACAAATTTTCAATGGGCGACAAATCGGGACTTTGTGGCGGCCAATCCAATACCTCCACTGTGTTTGCCTCGAACCAACGCATTACAGCTCCCGATTTGTGGCAGGGCGCATTATCTTGCTGAAAAATATATTGTGGAATATCCTGGTCGAATAGTTTTAGCACAGACGGTTCTAATACTTCCTCCAACATGGCTAAATAGCGTTGGCTATTCATCCGTTCATTGCACAGGTACACTTCTCCAACACCGTATGCAGACATACAACCCCAAACCATGATACTCCACCTCCAAATTTTACTGTGGGAATGATACATTGTGGTTCATAAGCTTCCCCTTGCCTACCCTACGCCGAACGTATAGCGTCCCAGGTAGTCCCCAAAGCTGCCAGGCAAAAGAAGAAAGTTAGCACTTAGACAGGATTAATTTTGTTTAATGTTACATGTAGACTGAATTGCATGCAACGATAAGAATATTAGTCATGAAGATGTACTTTCATACCTCGATATTCGATTCATCAGACCAAAGAATCTTCGACCACTGATCGATTGTCCAATTTTCAGGTTGTTTGGCCCATAAATACCGCTTCTTTTTATGAACGTCAGTTAAAAGCGGTTTACGTCGCGCTTTACACCCTCGTAAACCAGCACGCTGGAGACGCCTTCTCACTGTTTGCGCAGAAACTGTTACGCGATAACGCTGTTTCAGCTCACTGGCGAGCTGTTTCGACGATTTTTTCCTATCACTGAGAACTAGTCTTTCTAAAATTCTGTCTTCTCTAATCGAGGTACAGGGTTTTCTGCCACTTTTTGGTCTGTTAACAAACGACCCACTCTCCTGATAGCGACTAATGGTTGTATGGACTGCACATCGCGAACATTTTTTTTTTGTAATTGCAGCTATTGATAACTTCTGGGAATGCAGTAGCACTATTTGGGCGCGTTTCCCTATCGACAACTCGCGTGTTTTAGGCATTTTTCTTCAACAAATAACTGACACAACGTGAAAAAATAGGATAATCTAATTGATCTCTACCACAAACTCACAAACGCACTTTGCTCACACACTGCAAGAATGACACTAAATTTCTAAAATCCACAATTTCCCCTTTCCACCTATTCTTTTCAATAGGGGATTAACTAGGGTATTCAAAAACGCATTTCTGTAAATACCATTAACTATTTGTACGGTTAATTTCCGTCAGACTTGGATAATACCGAGAATAAGGGTTTTTACCTGGGGTGTCTAATACATCTGAGCATGTTTTTATATATATGTATATATTTATATATATATATATATATATATATATATATATATATACATATATGCACGTATGTAATAATACGTTAGCAACGTATTAAGTGCCATTATGACAGGAAAAAAAAAGAAATCTCGAAAGCTTCGGCAAAAAATCCTAAAAAGAATAAAGAAACGGAAGAAGAAGCTTGAAAATAATGAGTAGTACGGCATTTACAATAACGGCAAAAAAACGACATAAAAGGAGTTAATTCAAAGACGACTGCAATAACAAAGCCGTACCAACGATTTTAATAATTGCGAGAATGTTGACTGGAGACCAGACGTTGTGAGCTTTCAATCGGCCCTTTTTATGTATCATGATATGGCATGTAATAAATGCAGGCTTTCGAAAAAATTAAATTATGTAAATGCACGATGTTCATATTCGTTGCTCTTTTAACAATGATCAATAAGGTTGATATAACACATGGATCAATAAGTCCCGAGACTAACAATGAAAACAACATTTTTTTTGCAAAATTTTTTTTTATTCATCAACATAATCACCTTTTAGGGTGATACAATGGTTCCAACGCTTTTCCAATTTTTCAATACCATGTTTATAAAAAAATTTATCTTTCGCTTCAAAATAAGCTTCAGTTTCAGCGATGACCTCCTCATTTGAGCCAAATCTTTTTCCCTGGAGCATTTTTTTAAGATCAGGGGCTAAATCTGGCGAATATGGGGGGTGGGGAAGCAGATCAAAACCCAATTCGTTCAATTTTGCCATTGTTTTCATCGACTTGTGGCAGGGTGCATTGTCTTGGTGAGAAAGGATTTTTTTTCTCTGCATGTGCGGTCGTTTTTTTGCGATTTCCTCCTTCAAAAGCACCAGTAAGACAATATAATAATCACTGTTGATCGATTTACCTTTTTCGAGGTAGTCAATGAAAATCACGCCATGTGTATTCCAAAAAACTGACGCCAGGACTTTGCCAGCTGACTGCTGCGTTTTCGGACGTTTCGGACGGCTTTCGCCAGCTGGGCGCCACTCAGATGACTGCCGCTTCGACTCTGGAGTGTAGTGATGTATCCATGTTTCGTCCATGGTCACGTAACGACGCAAGAAATCTCTTTTGTTGCGAGTAAATAGCGATAAACAGCTTTCTGAATCATCGACTCGTTGCTGTTTTTGTTCCATCGAAAGCAATCGCGGCACCCACTTGGAAAAAACCTTTTTCATGCTCAATTTTTCATGAAGGATAGTAAATACACTTCCATATGATATCTGTGTCATCTCAGCAATCTCACGGAGCTTCACTTTACGATCTTTCATTATAATTTTTGTCACTTCACTCACATTTTCCGGTGTAACGGCTTCCACAGGTCTACCCGAGTGTTCCGCGTCATTTGTGTCGGTACGACCATGTTTAAACTCGGCAAACCACCGACAAATCGTTGCTTTTGATGGACAAGAGTCCGGGTAACATTTTTCAATCCATTGTTTTGCTTGCGTGGTGTTTTTACCCATTAAAAAACAATGTTTTATCAGAACACGAAACTCGGTTTTTTCCATTGTTTAAACAAACTACAAAACGACTTTACTCCAACCTCGATAACTCAGCTGTTTCTGGTCCGATCGACTTAAAATTTTGACACGTTTCAAGCAAAGGTTAGTACTCTAGAAAGACGTGGTCACTGGTTTACTACGAGCGCCATCTATGGGTTAGTCTCGGGACTTATTGATCCATGTGTTATAACCCCTTTCCACAAGTAACTATTTGTAAATTCTGTATACGCATTTCGACAACCAAGTTGTCATCATCAGCAGATAATTTCAAACTGTCGCACCTGGTAAAACACGGCGAAAAAATTGTACGAAAAAACAAACTCCGTACGCGATCCGCACCGTTGAAAACCAAGATGTGCACATCTTGGTTTTCAACTTAATTGTGGAAAGGGGTTATATATCAACCTTATTGATCAAGTCAATCAACCACAGGCTGCATCAAATTCAACTCTTTTAACAATGTTAATATAGTGTTATAAAATGCTGCCGTTGTAAAGGATTTTTTTCATTCAAAAAATTACCATTTACTAATTGTACGTAAAAACCAATTTTGCATATTCAAAGACTAAAACTAAATTATCTTGTTGCAATATAATTTCCGGATTAATAAAAATGTAAAGAATTATTTTTGCAAAATAACCAACGGCGTCTAAAAATTTTGTTTAGAAGATATAAATATTAGAAAAACTAATATAGAAAGGAAATATAACACCAGCTATTTACTATAGGCGTGATCCTACATGAAAACTGGTGATTTAATGTCCATAGTTCTAATGCGCATTTTTAATTAGAAACCATTTACCAATCAAATTGATATTTTAGTTTGTTCTAACGGTTTATCAGTTTATTACATTTGTTGGTAGATGGCTATGCAGAACTCAACAACAAGCAGGGATATCTTGTATGAGGAATAGTTAGGCTCAATTTTTACTGGTTGATCTCGTCAAGTAGTACATTTGTCATCACTAATTTTAAATTCTTCAAAATTCCTAAACGCGTTCTACGATATCAACACAATTTTAATGTACTTATCATTTCGTAGCCGTAAAAACCAATTAATATCGTAATAATTATACTTATTTATTTATTTGTTCTTTTAGACTTTAAATGTAATTTATAAAGTGTACTGGTAAAAATTTTTTTGGGTTAGGTAATATGGTTTTATGTGTAAAGCAATTACACTTGTCGGCACACCAGGTTCGTAATAAGTACGTACCGAATATTTACGGTAACTTCTAACACAGGACTATTTGCTTTAGTTTCTTTTGGCTCTTAACGTAAGTGTGATTCTCATGCCACTGTGTTCTGTCGCGCTTTGTAAGTATATAACCATGTCGAACGGAAGAGTAAAAAACGTACATTGGCTGATACGGTGAAAATATAAATAGGTGACTTTTCCGATTTATGCTATAATGGTGCTAAATGTGTAAAGTTTGCAATAAACTGTTTATGTGCTGGAAAAAAGATACTGTAGAATGCATGTAAATAATACAAAACATAAGGTAAATTTGATGGAACCTGTGATTGATTAACTAAATCACTTAAGGTTGATATATAAACCCTTTCCACATTCATTTTCATATTCTGTATACATATTATAATATAAATAAGTGGTCATCATCAGCAGGTAATTAAACAGTTTCGCACCTGGAAACTACGGCAAAAACCCGCACGAAATAAATTCCGTACACGATATGTACCGCCGAAAGCGAAAACGCACACTGTGCGTTTGGTTTCCATTTCATCATTGTTCAATTATCTGCTGATGATGACAACTTAGTTGTCGAAATACGTATACAGAATACGAAAATTAATGTGGAAAGGGGTTATATATCAATCTTAAGTGATTAAATACAAAATACAAATAAAAAAATTAGCATGCCACCAAGACACCGATTTATGTTCGCTTTAATATTCATGTTTCTTGCTTGTGGTTTGTCATTCCGGATACAAAATCATTTCAAGACTTCTGAAATAAATACGATTCCTACTGGAATCGATCATCTCAGGCTGCGTTACACAACTATCTACCATCTGTACTAAAAAAGGGGTTTTCAAATATTCCAAACCAACTCAACAATTTCACAGACAGGGCCCCAGTATTCCCAAATCGCCAGAGCCAATTCTGTTAGGGATCAAAACAATCAACATAAGTATTAATAGTGTTATAAATTTGTAAATCATCTTCATATCCTAGACACACACACCCCGGACTCTCTAATCAGAAGAAAATCCATTATATAAGACGTAGCTTTTGCTACCAGTCAGATATGATTTTATCTATCTCAACAATCATGGAGAAAACCCTATAGCTTCCAGTTTGGCATGGAGTATGGCGTAGTTAATTGAGTCAAAAATCTTAGTGAAGTCCAAGTACACAAGGTCCACCTGCTTTCTTTTGTCTAATACTTCACTGATATACTCCTTAATATGAATCCGTGTTGATCAATTGAAAGATAATGTTTTGTAGCAGAACAGGTTCTTTTGTAGAGAATGAGCGCGAGTATTGTGCCAAAATTAGGCAATATAGTAATAGGTCTATAATTGTAGTTATTATTATGGAAAGACATATCCATGTTAAGTTCTAGTAAAACTCCATAAAACAACTATATGAGACATCCAAATGTAGAAAAAATTATAACCGACAGAGAATCTGTTGTAAAAGCGGTGCTTTTCCTGCCTGTCAGACATAATTTTGTCAATCTCAACAATGACGAAAAAACCATACAGCTTCGAATTTGGCATTGTGTGGTCAATTGTATCAAAAGCCTTAGTGAAGTCCACGTAAACAAAATCCACCTACTTTCTTTCATATCATGCTTCACTCCCGTGACCTGAGTGGCACAGTTTAAAAATGAGTTAATGAAGCAATTTGTGGCTAAAACTGTCTGATGAACATAAGCTCAAAGCTCTATCGTAACTGGATCACAAACATTTGTAGTTTTAGATAACCCTACTAGCAGGTATTATGTACTATTGCAAAAAAAATCTCAATGAAAACTACTTAAAAAGAAGTCGCTTTATTAAATTAGTTGTTCAACATACTAGTTGCTATATACATAGTCTAGTCATAAAAAATAATTTATGTGATTTAAGTCTGGCGGCCAATCCACCACTTTGTATAATTAATAATACCAAAATGAGGAGGTACGCCATTCGTCGTCTTAATTAAGTAAATTTTCATTCGTCAATACCACACCAAACATTCACCGAAATCTATCTTGGAAATGGAATTAACTAGTTTAACGTGAATTCTAGTGGAAGAGACTTCATCACTAAATAATATTTTCTGACGAAGCCCTCGATTTGCCAGTAACCAGCGACTAAATTAATGTCTTGATGCGAAATCGCCAGATTTTAAAGCCTGTATAAGTAAGAGATGGTACGGGTACAAACCGAAATTGTGAAAAATTCTCTATACTTTCACGCGGCCTACGTTAAGTCTGTTGGCTATTCTTCGGAAACTACTAGAAGGTTGAGCGTCAATTATATTAAGTACTGCTTCTTCATAAGCAAGCTCTTGAAGTAGCTGCAAGAAACTTGCTTATTTCTCTCAAACATGCAACTTTACAAAAGGGAAAAAAACGATATTCATCAATTACCGCATATCCAGTTGCATTACGTAATCCATAAACAAAGTTAATGTCGGGGTACTCCTGATTCGAAAAAGTTATCATACTTTTAAGAGTATTTTAATGTTACGCGAAAGAATATAGTGATGAATCACAGCCACCCCGACTTTTTAATAACAACGAATTCAGCAGCGGCACGTAACACCTGCATTAGTAGGATTATCTAAAACTTCAAATGCTTGCAACTCTGTTATGATAGAGCTTTGAACATATGTTCATTAGACATTTTTATCTTGAAATTGCCTCAGTAACACATTCTTAAGCTATAGCAATCATATCATGGCACACCCAGTATTGTACAGTACTCAGAAAATCAGTTGTTGTGGAATAATAAACTTTATTGCCCAACAGCGTAGCCACTTTTATGATAGAATAACTATAATATATATTAAAAAAACAATATATTATATGGTATGATTTACGATATATAAAAATGAACAAAAAAAATCAAATAGTAATTTTAACATAATATGAATGATGAAAATATAAAGAGTATGCAAGAAAAGAAAGTAAAATCAACCAACTAAGTGCAAATACTAAATAAGAAAAAGCGCATCAACTAAATGTAATTTTAAATCTGTTAATTCATAATAAAAGTAACAATCTGTTATTAACACATGAACACGTATACACCCCTAGAATCCCCGCCTTAATCGTCTTTAATTCTTCTTCATTCAAAAGGGTCAGTATAGTGCTTATTATAATTTGGTACGTAGACTTCCGCGGTCGTGGTCCATGCTATCTGCTTCTGGGTTTCCGGGCTGGAACCGCGTCACTAGTATATCTGCCGACGTTTCGTACCCATTTGTATGGGACATCTTCAGGGCTGAACTACTGCACTGAAACTGTTTCAGTGCAGTAGTTCAGCCCTGAAGATGTCCCATACAAATGGGTACGAAACGTCGGCAGATATACTAGTGACGCGGTTCCAGCCCGGAAACCCAGAAGCAGATAGCATGCTTATTATAATTCTTCGCCATAAAATGGCGACTTGAGCAAAACATTAACTCCAACTCTTGGAGTAATAAAAATTTTAAATTTTCTTGTATGACGTAGAGGCTCATGAAAATCGAAAGACATTCACTTTTATTATGTGCAAAAGATTTTGAAAAAATATCACACAAGACAATTCATGTCTGTGAGATAAACTTTGAAAATTATAACAATCCAACTGCTCATGTAATGAGTCAGAGTCTAATAAATACCAGATAAATACAGTAGTTTTGAAAGACAAGTATTTCAGAAACTTCCTCTGTATTTGTTCAACTGCCAGATGCACGTAATAAGGATATCAGACTAGAGCAGCGTATTCCTATTTGGTACGAAGAATGTACAAGTACAATGTTTTTGTAACGTTGATGTTAACAAATTACGCGCAGATCTTATAAGGAACCTATTTCTTTTATTTAAAAATATGTTAATTGTTTGTTTTAAAAGTTACCTGCATGAACAAATAAATTGAATTTATATATTAGCCGGACTTAAATACTGAAATATCGACACAGGCTATGTGTTTCGAAAAAGTCTTGCACTGAAGAGAATGCCCAAGTCTGCCGTTTCTGCCTTTCTTGTAACGTTCTTAGAACCAGCCATATGTGTATAACTATAAATATCAGTATCCATACACCTAGTACATGTAATCACAGAATATTTTTGGACATTTAAATGTATATTGTTTTGTTTACAGCACTCAGAAATTAAGATCAGATTAGATTGTAGTTAGATACAATCTTGGTATTCGTTTATTGCAAAATATATTTGTATGTTCATAGCCTAGATACATCCAGTCAAGTTTAATCAGGTCATTAATATAAATGCTGAACAATAACGGTCCTAGATTCGACCCTTGCGGAACTCCTGACATAATAGTGTTACAGTGGGCGGATATCCGTTATAAACAACATATCCGACTCTATCAGTTATGTATGATGACAATAATTTCAGAAGTGATGAACAGAATCCAATGTGCTCCAACTGTGCAGGTAGTAATCCATAGTCTATGGAATCAAAAGTCTTGGAAAAGTCAGTGAAAATGACGTCAATTTGTTGGCGAAAATCCAATGCCAAGAATAAAAACTGCGTATTATTGACCGAGTTTGTAACTGTTGATCTGCCTGGTATAAATCCATTTTGATGAATAGACAGATAGGGCTGCATATGCGGATAGATTTTGTTATATGTGTTAGTCGTGTTCTAGAACTTTTAAAAAATTACGTTCCTTAAACAATTGAAAGATAAAGTTCTATAGCGGAACAGATTCTTTTGTAGAAAATATGTTCGAGTATTTTGACAAAATTGGTCTATTACTATTATTATTATGGACAGATCCGTATAAAATTTTAGACAGACGCCATAAAACAACTATGAATCATCTGAATTCTCCTAGACATTAAAGCAGTTGATACGAGCTACACTCGCAAAAAAAAGAAACGTACAGAAAAAATAATAATAATAATTTAGATATTCAAAATCATTTGCGAAACATATCAAGAAATTGTCAAAAAGTCATTCATACTAGAAGTGGACTCACGCATATTACTTATTTTCAAATTACTTAAAGCGACTTAAATTATCATCTTTTATTTCTTTGCATTTTTGATTTTATGAAAAAATTCAAATGTTTAACTTTGTTCATGAAATTTGAGTAAATAAAATGCATGATTTTCATGAATTTACGTTTGCCCGCTCTTTTCCTATAACAATGGAAATATAAATATTAATTTTATATTTTCCGGCTAATACATATATAAATTCAATTTATTTGTTCACGCAGGTAACTTTTAAAATAAACAATTAAAATATTTTTAAATAAAAGAAATGGTGCGTTAATTGTTGCAAATATTTTAAAATTAATAATTTATAATAAATATCGGCCCAGGATATTAATTTTAATATTTTTTAAAAAATACATGCAGATTTTTAAACTAGATACGTCCACAGCGCACCCGCAAAAATATTTAAAATTATATAAGTGACATAATTCACGTTGGACATGCCGCAAATTACACCGCACACGAGATTCAAGCTAAAAATTTACCACAAGCAAACTCACCAACGCCGAAACTCTATAAACTTATCGGCGATAGAGACGATTTCGATAGAACTTTCAGTCATAACAACACGCACACAAGTCTATTTCGTACCGATTACGATGCTTAAAATCGCCCCTAATACAGAATTGTCCTGTCAAACTGTTGGGTTAGTGTGTGCACGTTATATATTGTCACGATATACACAACACAGCGACTGGACTGCTAGACTGAATGAATATTCAGCAAGATTGTGTTCCTTTCGGCGACTACGCGTGATCGCTACTAGGCTGAAGTTCCGTTATCGTTCGGCGGCGCGCATTCCATTCACAGTTCCCCAGGAGTAACGGAAAGTATAACGCTTAGTGGACGACGCCCCAATTCGCGCATGCTTCATCGCTATGCATTGTCGTACATATAATATTATACACAAAAGTAGAACAGACAGGATAAAGAATACTTATGTATTTCGTTTATGCATTTTATTTTGGTAAGGTATATCGTACCTAGGCGCCCGGAATGCTTCTATATATTGAGCGTTCCTTTCCGTCTCTCCGGATATAATATAAATACGAACAAAGAAGTTAAATGTTTAGAAAATATTCCGTAGGAATCTGCTCAATGTGTTTTGAAAAGCATGCATGTGAAGTATCACTATGCAAAAGATTTAAATTGCATTGATATATAAGCAATATTCACGTCTCGTTTGCGAAGAAATAAAAGCATTCCGAAGTAAATATTGCATGTGCGTTATAGCAAATCTGAAACAATTCGTAGATACAACTAGTAATAAATTTAGTCCCAAATATCTTGCACGACATTACAAAATTCCGCATTATATGAAAATATTTTTTTAATTTCTATAAACATTAGCATATGTTGGTGTTTACACAATTCTGTAGAATAGCAGAGCAAAGTAGTATTTAGTTCAAATCTTGTCGGTACACCAGTGCCGTCGAGACACGAGCGTGTAGAACATCTTACGAGTTGAATCACGAAAGCGTTCTTCATACATCGCTACAACTGTAAAGAAATTACGATATGTTACATTTGTTATATTGTAGTTTTGCCGTTTTTCGTATAATGTAATTATGCTCGAAAATGGTTGCATTAGAGCTAGAATTATTAAAAAACGTCCGTTTGTTTAGAATATACACAAATTTATCATACATGTAGATTTTCGAAACTTAAAATAGGTTGACATGTTCAGTTTGCTATAAACCTTTATTTTGCCAGGACAAATTTAACTGTAAAAAAAACAAATAAAAAGTGTACAATAAAAGTGGGGAAAATATTTATAACTACCAAGAATGAACAATCTTTCTAGTAACCAGTGGCGAGAACCGATAGGGAGCGAAGGCATGCAGACATTGCCGATAATTTGCATCATGTCAGTAACGCGAAGATGCTTCACAAAAGCGGGCCGTTAACTGCGATAGGCGTAAATAAGTTATAAATCGATGCAGGTATAATCGATAGCTTGTATCATGTCAGTGAGACGAAGATGCCTCGCAGAGGTGAACTGTTAACTACCGCAGGTGTAAATAAATTTCTAAATCGTTTTCCTACGTTAACATATACAAGAACCATAATTAAATTTGCTATTTACAACATTATTATTTTGCCCTACAACGTTATGGATTGCAAAAGATGCAATAAGAGCAAACGCCACGTGTTAAATATGAAATACCATATTATACATTTGTAGTTAATTTTATTCTGTTTACTATGTGCAACATTTCTCATCATGTAGTAGGCGATGAGAACTTCCGTCAGTTTTAGGGCAATTAAGTATGTTCTATGCTATCTGCTTCTGGGTTTCCGGGCTGGAACCGCGTCACTTGTATATCTGCCGACGTTTCGTACTCATTTGTATAGGACATCTTCAGGGCTGAACTACTGCACTGAATCTGGTGTAAGTCGATGGTGGACGGCTTTATATATGGATAATGGGTCAATGGAGCGTTACGGTTGCGGTTGGGTAGTTTGGAGATGCAGGATTGCCAAGCGTTATGTAGGGGGTAGCCATCATCGCGGTTAAGGTTATTGGGGTGCTTAGCGATCTCTATAGTTTCACGGATTTTGCGACCATAGTAATGGTTAGTGCGGGATAGACTCTTGGTCGAATTAAGCTGAATATGGTGCCCGGTTTCCAGCCTATGCTCGGCAAGTGTAGAACCGGCTATGCGCAGCAACCTAGTACAACGCTCACGTTCAGAAACACGAGTGCCGACAGACCGCTTTGTTTCACCAATATATGCCCTGCCGCATGAGCAAGGAATCCTGTACACACTAGGTGATCCTAAAATGATCTGTTTCATATAAACTGAAACTGTTTCAGTGCAGTAGTTCGGTCCTGAAGATGTCCCATACAAATGGGTACGAAACGTCGGTAGATATACAAGTGACGCGGTTCCAGCCCGGAATCCCAGAAGCAGGTAGCATGGACCACGACTGCGGAAGTCCACGTACCAGTGAATAATATCATATCTCCCTCTCTCGACCAATACATAAATGTATTGACCGACAAAGCAAGAACGCTTCTATCTTACAGATCGGAGACTATGTTTCCAGTGTATAATAGACAGAAACTTACATCTAGGCTTTATGCCAATTAAAGAATGTTAAAAAGAATCATTCTATTATTAATAACACCCTATCAACTACATATGTTTCATCGAATTCACGAATCGTCAGGTTGATTTGTGTTATTAATGAACGATTCTTTCTGAGTGTATTATCATATCTTTCGATACAGAAAATAATGAATAATATCATATCTCCCTCTCTCGACCAATACATAAATGTATTGACCGACAAAGCAAGAACGCTTCTATCTTACAGATCGGAGACTATGTTTCCAGTGTATAATAGACAGAAACTTACATCTAGGCTTTATGCCAATTAAAGAATGTTAAAAAGAATCATTCTATTATTAATAACACCCTATCAACTACATATGTTTCACCGATATCACGGATCGTCAGGTTGATTTGTGTTATTAATAAACGATTCTTTCTGAGTGTATTATCATATCTTTCGATACAGAAAATAATGAATAATATCATATCTCCCTCTCTCGACCAATACATAAATGTATTGACCGACAAAGCAAGAACGCTTCTATCTTACAGATCGGAGACTATGTTTCCAGTGTATAATAGACAGAAACTTACATCTAGGCTTTATGCCAATTAAAGAATGTTAAAAAGAATCATTCTATTATTAATAACACCCTATCAACTACATATGTTTCACCGATATCACGGATCGTCAGGTTGATTTGTGTTATTAATGAACGATTCTTTCTGAGTGTATTATCATATCTTTCGATACAGAAAATAATGAATAATATCATATCTCCCTCTCTCGACCAATACATAAATGTATTGACCGACAAAGCAAGAACGCTTCTATCTTACAGATCGGAGACTATGTTTCCAGTGTATAATAGACAGAAACTTACATCTAGGCTTTATGCCAATTAAAGAATGTTAAAAAGAATCATTCTATTATTAATAACACCCTATCAACTACATATGTTTCACCGATATCACAGATCGTCAGGTTGATTTGTGTTATTAATGAACGATTCTTTCTGAGTGTATTATCATATCTTTCGATACAGAAGATAATGAATAATATCATATCTCCCTCTCTCGACCAATACATAAATGTATTGACCGACAAAGCAAGAACGCTTCTATCTTACAGATCGGAGACAATGTTTCCAGTGTATAATAGACAGAAACTTACATCAAGGCTTTATGCCAATTAAAGAATGTTAAAAAGAATCATTCTATTATTAATAACACCCTATCAACTACATATGTTTCACCGATATCACGGATCGTCAGGTTGATTTGTGTTATTAATGAACGATTCTTTCTGAGTGTATTATCATATCTGTCGATACAGAAAATAATGAATAATATCATATCTCCCTCTCTCGACCAATACATAAATGTATGATAATACACTCAGAAAGAATCGTTCATTAATAACACAAATCAACCTGACGATCCGTGATATCGGTGAAACATATGTAGTTGATAAGGTGTTATTAATAATAGAATGATTCTTTTTAACATTCTTTAATTGGCATAAAGCCTAGATGTAAGTTTCTGTCTATTATACACTGGAAACATAGTCTCCGATCTGTAAGATAGAAGCGTTCTTGCTTTGTCGGTCAATACATTTATGTATTGGTCGAGAGAGGGAGATATGATATTATTCATTATTTTCTGTATCGAAAGATATGATAATACACTCAGAAAGAATCGTTCATTAATAACACAAATCAACCTGACGATCCGTGATATCGGTGAAACATATGTAGTTGATAGGGTGTTATTAATAATAGAATGATTCTTTTTAACATTCTTTAATTGGCATAAAGCCTAGATGTAAGTTTCTGTCTATTATACACTGGAAACATAGTCTCCGATCTGTAAGATAGAAGCGTTCTTGCTTTGTCGGTCAATACATTTATGTATTGGTCGAGAGAGGGAGATATGATATTGTTCATTATTTTCTGTATCGAAAGATATGATAATACACTCAGAAAGAATCGTTCATTAATAACACAAATCAACCTGACGATCCGTGATATCGGTGAAACATATGTAGTTGATAGGGTGTTATTAATAATAGAATGATTCTTTTTAACATTCTTTAATTGGCATAAAGCCTAGATGTAAGTTTCTGTCTATTATACACTGGAAACATAGTCTCCGATGTGTAAGATAGAAGCGTTCTTGCTTTGTCGGTCAATACATTTATGTATTGGTCGAGAGAGGGAGATATGATATTATTCATTATTTCCTGTATCGAAAGATATGATAATACACTCAGAAAGAATCGTTCATTAATAACACAAATCAACCTGACGATCCGTGATATCGGTGAAACATATGTAGTTGATAGGGTGTTATTAATAATAGAATGATTCTTTTTAACATTCTTTAATTGGCATAAAGCCTAGATGTAAGTTTCTGTCTATTATACACTGGAAACATAGTCTCCGATCTGTAAGATAGAAGCGTTCTTGCTTTGTCGGTCAATACATTTATGTATTGGTCGAGAGAGGGAGATATGATATTATTCATTATTTTCTGTATCGAAAGATATGATAATACACTCAGAAAGAATCGTTCATTAATAACACAAATCAACCTGACGATCCGTGATATCGGTGAAACATATGTAGTTGATAGGGTGTTATTAATAATAGAATGATTCTTTTTAACATTCTTTAATTGGCATAAAGCCTAGATGTAAGTTTCTGTCTATTATACACTGGAAACATAGTCTCCGATCTGTAAGATAGAAGCGTTCTTGCTTTGTCGGTCAATACATTTATGTATTGGTCGAGAGAGGGAGATATGATATTATTCATTATTTTCTGTATCGAAAGATATGATAATACACTCAGAAAGAATCGTTCATTAATAACACAAATCAACCTGACGATCCGTGATATCGGTGAAACATATGTAGTTGATAGGGTGTTATTAATAATAGAATGATTCTTTTTAACATTCTTTAATTGGCATAAAGCCTAGATGTAAGTTTCTGTCTATTATACACTGGAAACATAGTCTCCGATCTGTAAGATAGAAGCGTTCTTGCTTTGTCGGTCAATACATTTATGTATTGGTCGAGAGAGGGAGATATGATATTATTCATTATTTTCTGTATCGAAAGATATGATAATACACTCAGAAAGAATCGTTCATTAATAACACAAATCAACCTGACGATCCGTGATATCGGTGAAACATATGTAGTTGATAGGGTGTTATTAATAATAGAATGATTCTTTTTAACATTCTTTAATTGGCATAAAGCCTAGATGTAAGTTTCTGTCTATTATACACTGGAAACATAGTCTCCGATCTGTAAGATAGAAGCGTTCTTGCTTTGTCGGTCAATACATTTATGTATTGGTCGAGAGAGGGAGATATGATATTATTCATTATTTTCTGTATCGAAAGATATGATAATACACTCAGAAAGAATCGTTCATTAATAACACAAATCAACCTGACGATCCGTGATATCGGTGAAACATATGTAGTTGATAGGGTGTTATTAATAATAGAATGATTCTTTTTAACATTCTTTAATTGGCATAAAGCCTAGATGTAAGTTTCTTTCTATTATACACTGGAAACAGATTAAGTATATTCTACTTTGTCAATACATTTATATTACTATATATATATTTTCTGTATGACTCAGATATCAACTTAAATGCCAACTATACATCCGTGAAGAAACTGTTAGGGTGTTATATACCTACGTACAGATTAAGTATATTCTACTTTGAAGAACTATATATATAGTATATTGACTCAGATATCAACTTAAATGCCAACTATGTACAGTAATTCCAACAGTGGAGAGTTCATATTTATGTTGATTATTACAATTGCTAAGTAAAAGGTCGAAGTATGACGAGACGAAGTTCGTGGTATTGAAAACTTCAATCGTGAAAGTAAATAAAACAATCAACTCTGTCATTCGTGAGGTTATATAAGAATTTGTTGCCATTAATTTTTTGTCGCATTTCCAGAGAATCCACATTAAACATTTGTACAAGGATATTATAATCTAATTCTCATGAGTGACAAACACATTCTGATCATAATACAGATACTTCAACAATTTACGCTGTATTTCTTCAGCGTAACTTGCAGGACGGGCTGTAAACTAAGCTGCCATATTCGAATTTGCTTCTTACAAAAGTGTAATACAAAGAAATTGCGGTTTCAATTCGAAATGGTCTAGGGTTTTGTATAGCAAATCCCAGTGTTTTTTAAAGACGATGTTGTAATATAGTTTCTATGATATTTGAAACTGAAATATGAATCCAAAAACACTCCCAAGCCTTTAACAAATAAAGAACGATTAAGTTTGGTGTTATCAAACAAATAATTGTAGTAGAATGGATCAATTTTTCTAGTGTATGTCACAACACTGCACTTAGAGTTGTCCACTTGCAGTTTGTTTCGCGTTCACAATTGGTATATAACGTATGTTTCTGAAGATCTATGCAATCTGCGTATTGACTTCTCTAATACTTTCAAATCAACCGAAAAAATGAATTTGCAGCAATTAATATGGCCAAGCAGATGATTCATAAACACAACACATAGAAGACGTCCTAATTTTAGTCCCCGTGACACTCCGGATGCTGTGAACAATTTTGATTTATATCAGTTGTAGTCGACTAATTTTAGTTTCTAGTTAGTAAATAAGATACGAAAAAAACCGCTTCAGTTGATTGCTGAAACCATTTCTCTCTTTTTTTCATAACGAAATGGAGTAGTTTATTCTATCAAAGGGTTTCTAACACATTTGATACAAACTATGTGAAACATGTCGGGTTTCCAGCTGTTTTTTTCTATGAAACGATGTTGACGTAGAAATATATAGCTTTTTACATGATAGTTTACATATGTATATGCAACAATATAATTGTTAAACCCATCTAAACGATATATAATAGTCATTTAAATAATAAATGCTTAAATTTGCAAAATGCGCACCATAATGCGATATTAGTAGGTGCGCAACTAAGTTCTCGCTGCTTTTCAAGAGATGGCTCAAGTAGTAAGTGCTGGTCGATTGTGACATAACCAAAACGTTATGAACCAAGCTCAGACATATGGTAAACAAACCACTTTGACACATTAGTGATTTTGTTTTTGCGTCATATACTTTTGGTTGTGTGAAAACGTCTGATTTTGTGCCAAATAATCGTCATTTGCGGAAAGTGTTGCTTTTCTCCTTTCATTCCAAAAAAACGGCGGCTGAAGCGCATCGGGAACTCCAAAAAGTTTACGGAGATACTGCTCTAAGTGAAACAACGTGCCATGATTGGTTCCGTCGCTTCAAAGACGGTGATTTCGACTTTGATGGCCGTTCGCGTGAAGAAAGACCAAAAACCTTCGAAGACGCTGAATTGGAGGCATTGCTTGATGAGGATCCGTGCCAAACGCAAAAAGAGCTTGCTTCAGCATTAGGAGTTACCCGCCAAGCCATTTTCCAGCGATTGCATTCGTTAGGAATGATTCAAAAACAAGGAACTTGGGTTCCTTATGATTTGAAGCCAAGAGACGTTGAGCGTCATCTTTTCGCCTGTGAACAACTGCTCCAGCGGCAAAAAAGGAAGGGTTTTCCTCATCGCATCGTTACGGGTGATGAAAAATGGATTCATTATAGCAACACAAAGAGAACAAAATCATGGGGACTCCCGGTCATGCTTCTGCGTCGTCGGTTCAGTCGAATATTCACGCTGCGAAGGTTTTGGTGTGTATTTGGTTGCACCATGAGCTGTTGAAACCGAACGAAACCATCACTGGGGAACGGTATCGAACTCAATTGATACGATTTAGCCGAGCACTGCTCGAAAAGTGGCCACAATACGAACAGAGGCACGAAAAAGTGATTCTACAGCATGACAACGCTCGGACTCACGTTGCCAAACCCGTTAAAACCTACTTAGAAACGCTCAAATGGGAGGTCCTACCCCACCCGTCATATTCCCAAGATATTGCGCCGTCCGATTATTACTTGTTCCGTTCGATGGCACATGGTCTGGCTAATCAGCAGTTCCGCACATGTGAAGACATCTCAAAATGACTTGATTCGTGGTTAGCCTCAAAAGACGAACACTTCTACCGTGACGGTATTCGAGCTCTGGCAAAAAGATGGAAAAAAGTTGTCGCTAGAAATGGGCAATATTTCGAATGATTCATTTGTATACATTTTTTCACAATAAAGTTACATTTTCATCAAAAAAACAGCGAGAACTTAGTTGCGCACCTAATAATATTCAGAAATAATGCATTCGTCGCAATTCGTTACATAAACAGATTTTAACGTTAGTTCGGGAAGTTTCGCGGTAAAGATGAGTTACTTGAATGCGAGCATCAAAATGAGCCCGAAGCCTTGTTGTACAATTAAATTTTAAGAACTCTACTGAAAAATTGTCTAAGTCAAACTTGGAGAGAATTTTCAAATAGATTAAATGTAACCATACTACAATACTATGGCATTCTAATGCCATTTACAAAATTTAAAGATCAATAACTAGGTGAACTTTTTCAGAGATAAAAGGTATGTACACTAAATATGCGCTTTTCACATTTAATAAGAAACATTTACCTAGTTATTAGTAACATGTAATAGAAATGGATATTATACAATAATACTAAGAGATTTCTCAATAGACATGCTTTTAAAGCTTCCATTACATCCGTAAAAACTTCTGATCACGATTTGATGCAATACCGAAGGAATAATTGGTTATTCCTTCTTGATCAATGGTGAGAACTTAATTGTAATTATATGTTACCAATATATCCAACAAATTCAAGATAAATTAATAATCCAGCATACAATTTCCATAGAAAAGCAGAAAGCTCTTCTTTTACACAATAACCCAAGATATTGCATATGACAAACAACTGTTTTGAAACTTGACGACTTAAATTATGAAGTTTTATAACATATGTCTTATCATTTCTCTAAACATTCGGACATTTTCTTAAAAGGAAATGAAGAAGAGTTTAAAGGCGCTGTCGAAAAATATATCAACGTCAGAGATTAAATTAATTTTTTTAGTGATTTTTTACGTTGCTATTAAAAATGTAACAACGCAAATGGAAATTATATAGACTCAAACTGTACAGTACTCACTTAAGGTGATTGTTTAATTTCTTAGTAGGAACTCGAAGTACACGACACCTACAAAATCCCAGTACACTACGAGCATAACCTTCTTCTGATGAATGTCTGCATTCGATTAAGTTTGAGACAAAACTTTTCAAAATAGAACCGTTTTCCTCACGTGAAGAGATGCGCTCCTTAAAGTCATGAAAGCGATCCTTTAGCGGACTTTCATACGCGTTGTCAAGTGAACTTTGAATTTATCATGAATCCAAATATTAAGCTTGCTGATGTATTCTAGTTTTTTTATATATAATTCGTTTACCGAACACATAGAATGTTCACGTAATCATCACAATTCACGTCCGTTGCAAACCATTTGAAACGAGCAAGTTAAGGCTGCGTTTGCAGAAAACGAAGGAAGATTTAAAATTTAAAAAGACTAATTCTACAATAATTTTACAACGAAAAATAAAATGCAAATAGATTTAAAATCACGACAAATTACTAATAAACAAGTTAATTAAAAAAAATAAAGTCGGGTTATGTTATATAACAAAAGTAAAGGGTTTTCCAATAGGGACTTGACAACTTAATTTTTTGTTATCTTAAACACTTGTTTTACTTATTTTTGCAAAGTGCACTTGCTAGAATTGAATATTGTATATTGGGAAAATCTAAATTTAGTTAGGGCGTCGAGATTCGAAAACGTTTGAGAAGTAAGTTATATTAATAATTACCCAATAAGGTTATTTATATTTAACATAGTAAGTTACTGGCTTATTACACCGGGGTCTCGTATTTGAGTCTGATAGCCTGCTGCCTGAGAAGTTTAGTGTGATTTCCTTTTCCTATTTAAGCGAATATTGACTACCAAACATCTTAAGTCACACCACATAGGCGACCGTGATAATAACTTATGATCTGTTACTGCCGCTATAATTAGCGTTAAACTATTTGGGGATGTAAAGACATGAATTATTATTATTATCATAATAAAGGGTTTTCCAATAGGGACTTGACAACTTTTAAGTCAATTTGTGAACGCACCCTTTCACTAATCATCGAACTGTCACTGTCAATTTATTCAGCAAACTTAACATTTTTATCATGGTAAAGTACACGAACGAACAACGTCTGCAAATTATAAAAATTTACTACAGAAACTCGGAGTCCGTGACCGCTACTTTAAGAGCGTTAACTCCGATTTTCGGTCGTAATTCTCGCCCTAGTAGAGAGGCAGTAACAAGTTTAGTGCAAAAATTTGAGTCTACATATTCGTTGTGTGATGTTGCCGTGTCAGTGAGACAACGGGTTGGTCGAAGTGTCGAAAATGTCGCTGCCGTTGAAACGTCCGTAGCAAATGATCCAAATCAGTCAATTCCACGGCGTTCTCAAGATTTGGGCATCGCCCAGACCACTTTATGGCGAATTTTGCGTAAGGATCTTGGTTTACACCCATACAAGGTCAAGTTGACTCAAGAATTGAAGCCGATGGACCATTTTAAGCGACGTACGGTCTCCGATTGGGCTCTGGAGAAAATGCGCCAAGATGATCAATTTCATCGCAAAATCATTTTCAGTGACGAAGCTCATTTTTGGCTCAACGGGTTCGTCAACAAGCAAAATATGCGCTATTGGTCGGGTGAAAATCCACATGTGCTTCATGAAACACCACTTCATCTACAAGAAATAACTGTTTGGTGCGGTTTGCATGCCGGCGGCGTCATAGGGCCATATTTTTTCGTCGACGATAATGATCGTCACGTTACTGTGAATGGTAATCGTTATTACGCCATGATTACCGATTATTTTTGGCCCGAATTGGAAGATATGGACTTGGACAGCATGTGGTTTCAGCAGGACGGTGCCACACAGCACACGTTACAATCGATTTATTGAAGAGTAAGTTTGATGAGCGTGTTATCTCAAGAAATGGACCAGTCGATTGGCCGCCTCGTTCGTGCGATTTAACGCCTCTAGACTTTTTTCTTTGTGGCTACGTCAAGTCATTGGTCTATGCCAACAAGCCGACAACGTTGGAAGAGCTCAGAGCCAATATTGAACGCGAAATAGCAGCCGTTTCGGCCGAATTGTGTGGCCGAGTCATCGAAAATTGGGTCCAATAAATCGACCGCTGCAAACGTGCCCGCGAAGTCGAGTTCCATTCATAAATGTTTTGATTGTACTTCAACCCGATAATAAAGTTTTTGGAATATCTCAAATGCTCTGCATTTTATTTTGAAAAAAAGTTGTCATGTCCTTATTGGAAAACCCTTTATTACTACAGACATAAAAGTAGTACCGTTAATAAAGTCGCACATGCCAACATGTTAACAGAGTAGTACGCGTTAAAATATATATCGGACCTATTGTCTACACTTTGTAAGAATCTAATCAATTGTACGAAAGCTGTAGAAGTGAACGCATTGTAACGAAGATGGCAAACGGAAGAAAGGTGAGAATGTTATGTTTCTCCGATTTGGTGAAACTCTTTATCACGGAGTTGCCGAACTTGATATACAATGGTGCCAAAATAGTGTGCAAAATGTACGATGAAACTCTGTTGTTTCTATAACACATATTCGGAATTAAAGAACTGACGTACCTGCGCATGTAAAATTTATGTTTGATTAACGACCATGTTTCAAGGTTGCAATTTAGCATTCACTTTACTCGATCAATAACCATTTCTGGGCTTGTAGAATAAATATCATTCTACTTCAGCATTAACAAGTCGAAGAACTGTGCACGAAGAAATTAAACGCAACATTAGATCTGAGTTGGCAAACAAAATACTCTAGTTTTGCTTGAACGAGACTACACATGTTAAGAAACATTCTCTTGTTCACGTGATAGTGTGCGAACTAGACCCTAACTAGTAAATGGATAGAACAATGTACCGACAAAAGCTGGTGCTAGAAACATTAAATTTAAATTTTATGTTTTAACAAACCAAGTACGAATATTTGCTAGTGGCACCATCACGTAGTGATGCCAATACAATGCTTTGTGTAAGTCGTACTCTTAAAGAAGTGTATGATAATTTGCTCATCTTACGTAAACATCCACGCTTTACATCTTGTGACAGCAACTATTCGATAATGTTATGCAGAGGTAGATACTTTAATTATAAATACAAAAGTAGTTTTTCGTAAATCCCCTAAACGTACTTGTGAATTTGACAGACACCGTCCCACTATCCCTGGTTAAAGGTGGCGTTTTACTATCAAAAATATTAGCAAATAAACACAATTTTACAATTCGATACGAATTCAGCTTGCTTTATCACAAATATTCAGACAAAATTTCAAGGCATTCAAGTTGAAAAATGTTTATAACTATGTATGTACAATAATTACTTTGGACCAGTGAAGGCAATAAAAATATTTTTATGGAGGTAGATAATCATTTAAAGGAGCAAAATAATTTGGAAATTCTTCATGGTGAAACAGCCTGCCTAATATGTCCCAGAAGTGGGAAGTTACTTTAAAAAATGTTAAAGACTTTTATGGGCAAATAATAATAATAAAATTAATGATAACTTTCTATTTTCGTTATTCATATCTAATCAATATTAATCTGCAATTTACACATTACACACTTCTGGATTTCGTCAAACGTATTGTATATAATTAACCGGACACTAATGCACAACTAATAGTTATATGGAATTACAAATATTTACCCGATCTTATCCATTTTGTACTTCTGCATAGTGAAAGCACTGTGTCAACTCTGCTGAGAACGCTTCGGAATTTGTACTTGTTTAAATTGTATATGTAAATTGGTATAATTATTAGATAAAATAATTACATTTAATATTCTCACATACATGATATAAATTAACATTTAAAAGTAATATTAATTACCGTAATCTCGCAATAGTATATGTATAATATAAACCAAAATAAATATTTTTGTTTAAATTTCAATAACAAAAATACATAATATTTGTCAGGGATACTAGCGAAGTAGTTATTGAATATAAAGTGAATAGTTTAATGCTGTAAATGTTGGTATTTTTATTATTATTAAAATGTATCAAGAAAACAAAGCCCAACTGCCTTCTCTCTCAAGTTGTTATGGTAAATGTGGTCACTTCATTAGTAGGTGTTTACGGATACAGCGCATCTTTTTTACTATGAAATAAGAACGTCCCTGTATATATCTACTCGAAAGGAAGCTGACATAATTGTAGACAATATATCCATTTGAAGTAATTTGAATTCACGATACGATTTCTTGAAATATAAATTTTAATTAAATATATGAGAAAAAAAATCGGACATAGAAAAATTAACGCAGAAAATGATGTATTTAAAATTGGGAAAAAGTAGGTCCTTAATGTAGCAATTACTGGTACATTCATCCTATTGGTATATTCGTTATGTAATACAACCTCGTCGTCACTATCCTTACTGTTAAACTTCCATATATAAGAATGAGTATCTCTGATGCACCAGCGACTATGTACTTTCTACTTTGTTTGAAGTAATCAAAACGTTCAACAAATACAAAATGCCACCACATCATACTACACTGCAATAGATGTTAAAATAGGTTATCTCATTAATCAAAGAATATAGATGAAATCCCTTACCACATCAATATTCGTATTCTGTATACGTATTCTAACAACTAAGTTGTCATCATCAGCAGATACTAACTCTACTAAACCACCAAATGAGTATACACTCTCAGTATGTATTTAGTGTATAATTCCGCATCAACTTTACCCACTTACTTAGTGTGTATGTAGTGGTTACTGAGGAAAGTGAGACGCCGTGATTAATTATCTATGGATGATGACAACTTAGTTGTCGAAAACCGTATACCGAGTGGGAACACTGATTTAAGGGGTTTTATTTGCCTTTTCTTTGATCCTTAACATAACTTTTTAAAATTTCTAATTATTTTTTTTAACTTAATATTGTATTTACTATGAGAGCCTTTTCTTGTGTAAATTTGTATAGTTTCTCGAGCATTAATAAATTTACGTTAAGAGGGCAGCAACAAGCGAATAATGACGTCAACATGGTATCAGGATTACAGAAAGTTAAATTGACCCTTTCTCCAAATGCACTGTGTCCTTTCTGTATTTATGTATGTGGTATATAATCCTGCAAACAACTTTCCCCGCTAACCACCAAATAAAAACTCTCAGTGTGTATTTCGTGGTTAGTATTGGAACTTTTTGGGGAATCATTCGAGTTTTACCGTGGATTCAGGTTCGATATTGTGATTAATTATTTGATGATAATGACAACTAAGATCTTTTATTTATCTTTTTTGATTGATTCAATTAACCACAGTCTCCATCTTAATTTACATTCATACTCATATTGAACTAAACCTCGACAATCATCATTTTGCCTCGTCCATTATCTGTGTATTCCTCGGAGAATACTAAGCGCATACTCTAATAGTAGCACGTAGCCAAATCCTTCATTATAGTCTATGTCAAATTTAGTTGCTCCGGTTGTAGTTCGTATTGTACGTGATAGTATCATTTTCGTTAGGTTGGCTACGTTTTAGAGTTCATGTCGTTGTAGTCTTTGGCGACGCGCACGCTTACATGGATATAGTAAGAAGTATAAGAAAGATACGGGAGGAAAGATTGATGGGTTCACGTACAAAATTTCATATCTGGCAACACTCCAGGGACAAACATCATCGCCAGTCCCCTGTTATCAAAACCGCACTAGCACCCTTGTATGGATTCTGGCTTCGAACTTTGCTAAGTATTTTTTTTCGGAATGGTACGGTTTTAGCATTGGAATCGTTTGGAATAATTTCGTGTTTTTTTAGCGTTTGCTTTGGACTGGGAATATAGAAGAATGCGAAGTTATTATGTATTAATTGGATCGTATAATCATCGTAACATAAGTCTACAAGTGTACTCTTTACAAAATAATCAAAAGCCAAGGATATATAAAACGTTTTAAACGACCTAATTTTGAAATACGATAAATTTAATTCGACACTGAGTATCGTATATGATACATAAAACTCCAGATTCTATATGAACTGCTATCAAATTATGTCAATTAATCAAAAACAACATGACTACATTATTACATAAATTTTGTTGCAAGCTTCATACATTTGACTGCATTAGTTCTTATTCTCATATAATTGGTTGTTCTTTATGTACAAAATATGTTGACATAATAATAATAATGCGATGCTACAATAATAATTATTGTTCGTAACATAGACAATAGATGTATTTGGTGTTATATTCAACATAAAAAAACAAAAAAATAGACTCGTTTACCACCATCTCTTGGATGTCATATTGAATCACAATTAATAACTTAAATTGTCTGGAAACTTCAAATTTCGCACTGTAGATTCCATTTATATACTTAAAATATTATAATAATAGTACGAGACAATAAGCAGTATTTACTTCTTTATATATACTAAGTATAAAATATAATGGACACTCATCAAAATATAAAAAAGAAAATCAATTAATCCTGAAGTTCTTAACAAATTTATATCTGCTGCAATACCTTTACAACGAAAAACAAAATGTAAACAAATTTATTCTTACGTAAAATAAATATTCAATTTAATATTCAATATAAGTTACAAGTAAATAATTAAGCATAATCGAAACTAAATTTTTTCGACAGTATTCTGTTTTAAAACCTGAATATATTTTTCCCGTTTCCAATTACAAATTCAATTGATATTACTTAATTTGCAAGAGCATTTTCAAAATGTTTCATTTAAAAGTTACAAAGTGACAATACAAATATTTTGATCGTGAACTTAACAACAAATATGATATATAACTTTGCATATAACGTACTCAACCAGCGGCAGACAAACGGTCAGACTCCTATTTGAGAGGCTTCGGGTGGCAGAGCTTTGTGAGAGCCTTGCTCTTTGCATAAAGTATGATAAATGTAAAATACGAAGGTGGTCTCATAATTATCCGGCCTGACCTAGAGATGGCGGTAGTTGTTTGAAAGATAGCACTGTATTAGAAAATACATAATCTATAAAGCATATGTTTCAAGTTTAAAGACACCACGTTGTTTAGTATTTGTTTGGCAGCCATCAATAGTTAACGTCTTCAGTGAATTTGTAAAGATGGAGAAAATTGGTCATCGTTACATGATACAATACTTTTATTTGAAAGGCCTCAGTCCAACCGATATAAAAGCTGAACTGGATTCTAATCTGGGTGAGTCTATTCCTTCGTTTACAACAGTGAAATATTGGGTAGCAGAGTTTAAACGAGGCCGTACGAGCTGCCAAGACGAGCATCGCAGTGGTCGACCAAATGAGGTGACGACTCCAGTAATGGTAAAGAAAATACACAAAGCGGTACTGGATGTTCGTCGACTGAAAGTGCGCGAGTTAGCAGACATAGTTGGCATTTCAAAAAGTGCGGTACGTCGCATATTATCTGAAAATTTTGACATGAGAAAGTTGTGTGCAAGATGGATGTCGCGTTTGCTCACACTCGAGCGAAAACAGTGTCGTGAAGATGTTTCAGTTGAGTGTTTAGCGAAGTTTCACAGCAACAAAGCAGAATTTTTGGGCCATTTCATAACCATGGATGACACATGGGTCCATCACTTCACACCTGACACAAAAGAACAATCAAAACAATGGACTCAAAAGGGAGAGCCGGCTCCAAAGAAGGCGAAGACCGTTTCATCTGCAAGAAAGGTCATGGCATCAGTTTTTTGGGATGCGCGTGGAATAATTTTCATTGACTATCTTGAAAAAGGAAAAACTATTAACGGCGAGTATTATACGAACTTATTGCAACGGAGCGAAGAAATCATGCAAAAACGACCGCATTTGGCTAAGAAGAAGGTGTTGTTTCATCTGCACCAGCTCACAAATACATTATTGCAATGGCCAAAATGAATAAATTAAAGTTTGAATTGCTACCTCGGATTATTTTCTGTTCCCAAACTTGAAAAAATGGCTCAGTTGTCAAAGATTTTCCAACGATGAAGATGTGATGTCGGCAGTTAATGGCTATTTTGGGGAGCAAGACAGTTCTTATTATAAAAAGGGTATTTAACCAAGTAACAAATAGAAACTATGTAAAACTAAACCATTAAACTAATATTTATAGCACAAACTATAAAATATTGTTCAAATACTAAATGTACACCATATAAAACACAACATAAATAAAAATACTAAATCATAAAATCGAAAAAACCGCACTGTAAACACAAAATATTTGATCGCATAGAAAACTCCTTAAAAGATCAACTGATTTAACACGCAAGCGCATGCGTTTACGTTTGCTTCATTTTAATATAAGCCAGGCTTCAATAAATTACAACGCAAGCTTAATGCAATGTGACATCCAAAAGATGGCTCTGATATCCAACTTCCCAGACCCTGATTTAGTATACATTTATTTAGAATACATCCATATTCACAAATACTTAAAAACAAGCCCCACTTAAAAACGTGAATATTTTTAATTCCGGATTATTTAGATATTGACAAAAACAGATGTATTAGTGTTATATCCAACTGTGCTAAAATATGAGTAATGAGTAATTTGAGCTAATATATTTATTTATTATACATATTTAAAAGTTCACATTTTTACATATTCTTCAAGTTTTTTATTCTTTCAGAATTAATTCGAAAGAATTGCATAAATTTTGACATCAAAATGTTAATATGCGAGCATTTGTTAATGTACAATTATTTGAAACGTACTAATTTCTGAAAATGGTGTTTTTCGTCAAAATAAGAAGTCTCGAATTTGGTCTTCGCGATAGGTAAAACAATAGTTCTGGACTAGCTAAATAGAAACTCGCCACGTCTTATGACAAAATCATTTAAACTTCAGATGTAATCTATTAAAAGTTGACATTTTGCTATGAATTTTCAAATCCCTTATACTTTCAAGGCTAAACCAAAAGAGTTTTCACATCAAAATCGTTTTTCATACCTTCGAAAATGTCATCAGGCGAGTATTTGTTAATGTACAATAATATTTGAAAACTACCAATTTTTGCAAGTATACCCCCTTTGAAGAAAATTGGAATCTTCTTTAACCTAGAAAGTTTTGGATTTTGTCTTCTGGTACGATAAGCAATAATTCTCAACTAAAACAATGCAAACTCACTACTTCTGCAACACAAATATTCAAACTGTAAAGATAACCATTACAAGTTTACGCATTCAGATTTTGCCATGGTTATAAAAGTTCTTTATTCTCTCAGAGTTAAACCAAAAGAGTTATATACAATTTAACATCAATATCGTTTTTACGATCTTTGAAAATGTCAGGACGATAGCTTTCATTAATGTAATGACATTTTTCAAGAATTCTGAAAACGATTTAATTTAATTTAAAATTTATATATTTAGGCATAATTCAAGAAAAACAAAAACTATAATAATGGGTTGGCAACTAAGTACTTTCGGTTTTTACTGATAGAGAGCGTTGCCTTATTTTTTGTATAACGTATGTTAGTGCTGTACTTTACCGTTTGTCGCGTGATACTAGTCACATTGACGTAACTTCAGAAGCAAGTAGTGCGTGATTTTTATTAAAGCTATTAGTTGTGGGTTAATTTTAAATGGAGTGCAGAAACAAACATTTTCGACATATTTTACTATTTTATTTCCGTAAAGGAAAGAAAGCTGCTGCGGCTCACAAAAAGATATGTGAAGTTTATGGTGCTAATTGCTTAACAGAGCGCCCGTGTCAGAATTGGTATAAAAAATTCCGTTCTGGAGATTTTTCCCTCAAAGATGAGCAACGTTCTGGTTGGCCTACTGAAGTTGATGATGACCAAATCAAAGTCATAATTGAAGAGGATCGTCATATAACTGTTCGAAAGGTTGCGGAGAGGCTACATATATCGCACACAACAATTGAAAAACATTTAAAATGTCTTGGGCTAGTTAAGAAGCTTGATATTTGGGTACCTCACGAATTGAAAGAAATTCATTTAACACAAAGAATCAACTTTTGCGATATGCACCTTAGACGAAATGAAACCGACCCTTTTTTAAATAGAATCACTGGTGATGAAAAATGGGTCCTGTACAGTAACATAAAATGACCATGGAGCAAACACGATAAACCAGCTCAAACCACATCGAAAGCTGAATTGCATCCAAAAAAGATCATGCTGTCAGTTTGGTGGGAGTACAGATGTATTGTGTTTTTTGGGCTGCTTCCAAGGAACCAAACGATCAATTCTGATGTTTACTGTCAACAATTAATAAAACTGGATGAAGCAATCAAAGAAAAACGGCCAGAATTGTCAAATCGGAAAGGTGTAGTTTTCCACCAAGATAATGCAAGGTCTCACACATCTTTGGCAACTCGTGGGAAACTATTGGAGCTTGGCTGGGAAGTGATGCCACATCCCCCATACAGCCCTGATCTAGCATCATCTGATTACCATTTATTTCGAAGTTTGCAGAACTCTTTGAATGGTAAAACTTTCACAAATGACGATGACCTTCACTCGCACCTGGTTCAGTTTTTTGCTGATAAGGACCAGAAATTTTATGAGCGCGGAATCATGCAACTGAAAGAAAGATGGCAAAAGGTCATTGAGCAAAATGGAAAATATATAATTGATTAAAAACTATTCCTTGTTTAAAAAAAAAGTGTTTTATTTTATACTACAAAACCGAAAGTACTTAGTTGTCAACCCAATAAATACCATGTCAAAACCTGGACTTTTGAATATGTAGATTATTTCATCTCTAAAGTTTCATTGATTTTGTTTAAATAGTAGAATTATAGCGTTCTGATAGTTCAGAAAATTATTGTTATATGTATAATATATATATATATATATATATATATATATATATATATATATATATATAGGAGTTGATAAATAACAATGCCAATGACGTTACTAATAATACTCTCGAATTTGTGAATTTTCTGAACTTATTAGATATATATATATATATATATATATATATATATATATATATATATATTCTTCTTAACACAACAATAATCTTTATTAAATTCTAGTTAAATAAATATAAGAAACTAATATGTGTGATACACCACTGAAATCTAAAGAAAATGTAATAAGTTCAAAGAATTCACAAATTTGAAAGTATTATTAATAACGTCATTGGCACTGTTATTTATCAAGTCCAGCATCTCCTGAAAGAAAAAGTTTATAAAAGTGAGTTGTATAAGTCCTGCATGCTGTATATGTTGTGCAATCCATAACTTGAAGTTTCTCCTCTTAAGCAATGCGTTAATATTATTTGTACATAGGATTTGAGAGAGAAACGTGTTACAAATCAATCAACACCTTTTGTGTGGAACGAAACTTGACAGAAGAACTTTCAGTTCAGGAATTATTGCGGAAATTCATATATCCGTCAGAATAAGAAAAATTCGTAGCCATTAAGATTAAAAAGTGTATACGAAATCGATTCTTTTTTAAGAAATACAGTGAAATCAAAAATAATTGTTTGAAAGATATCCCTTTATTTGTTTCAAATTTTTAAAACTAATTTGTAAATCCTAAAGTGATTGAATGAGTATTACAATATAAAAACACCGAAACTCGAGAAAACATTATGTTGCTTCACATAAATGTTAAGATAAAGTTGGAAGATTCATAATAGTAGTATAGCTGTGAGAGTCCTTGACGAGAAATAACATAGGACTCCGCTGTGAGATTTTATCCCCTTCAATATCACTCTCACGTGACCACATCACGGCACGTGCGAAATTTAAACCCTCAAGGATTATACGGCAAGTATTTATCGAATAACGAACAGCTTTGAATTAGTATTGAATTGATAAAGATCGGCTTTTAATTGATAAAGATCAGGTTTTAACTAGTAGATAATAGTTTTTAACTGATAAATAATAGCATTGAACAGATGAAAAAGAGATTTCAATTGATGAAAACCCGACTTGATAAGCTTATACAATACCCTAGCGTTTAAATTTCGCGCGTACTGTGACATGGTCGTTTGAGGGAGATGGGAAGGAGAATAAAATCTCATAACGTACCCACATGTTATTTCTTACAGGTTTTTGGTCTAGAACCCTCTTAGCTATACTGCTCATAATCGTCGTTCTCTTACGCATAAGCTCATGTTGATTACTTGGTAAAAATGATATGATAAACATTCGTTAGTATATATAATGGTCTTCGAAAATTCTTGTGAAGTTGGACAAAATTGTTATAATAATAAAAATATATATATAACTGTATAATTTTTTGGTGTATGGAGTAAATAATAGTAAGTTTTCGTATATCGAGAAAAATAGATGTTCATAGAGATAATTTAAACATTGTACAAAATAATAGATAGGCAGATTAACTGAGATAGTTACGGATCCCACTATATTGTGACTTTTCCAGATCTGTGGTCCTAATGGGTCGTTAGAATACGTTCTTTATCTTCATTCTTTTAATTAAACCTAGAAGTTTCAAAAACGGTTTTTCTATACATATGCAAAGGGTATTAGGAAAGTTTTGCAATACAGCTTTGTTTACTTAATTTTTTCAAAATAATTTGCTCTACACTCAATAGACCTCTCCATCCTCCGAAAACAATCTTTAAACCAGTTCTGCCAAGTTTCACTAGGCAGTAAAGCACACTCGTTGTCCCAAGGCCGTAGAAGGTCCTCATCACTGGAAAACCGCCCCACTTTTAGCTTCATTTTCACATGCGGGAACAGTGCAAAGTTGCAGGGAGCAAGATCTCGACTGTAGGGAGGGTGCTCGAGTAGTTTCAATACTGTCGTGGCCAAATATTCGGTGCAGACTTTGGAGCGGTGAGCTAGACCACTATCGTGATGGAGGAACCAGGCGTCAACTCTTGACTTTTGGCCGCAGGTTCTTCATAGATCCAATGACTTTAGGCAAGCATTGTTTAGTATACCACTTAGCTGTGACTGTCTTCTGTGTGTCCAAAAGGACGCGCTCCACAATTCCACTGGATTTGAAAAATACAGCTATCATTTTCTTCTTTACAGATCGGGATTTTCTGACAACTACGAGTGTGTCCTGGTCATCAAAGACCCAAACTTTGTTTTAAGCTTTGGTCGGCGCATCGTAATAGTACAGCCAAGTCTCGTTACCTATCACGATATTGTTCACATACCGAGATTGTCCCTCATTAAACTTTTTTAGCATCGCCCGGCACCAAGTCACACGTCGTGTCATCTGCTCTTCAGTCAGTCGATGCGGCACCCAGAGAGAACAAAGTTTCTTCACGTGCAAATAATCATGCAGAATCGAACGAATTGCTGGTGCATTTAAGCCTGAAGTATGTACCCTCCATCTATTGGTACGTCACTCGCCTGTCCTCGTCAAGCATTTTCCTCACAGTAGTAATGTTTTCCTCCGTAACTGACGTTCGTGGCCTTCCCGACCTCTCAGAATCCTCCACAGTTAAATTTCTCCTTTGGAATTTTCTATACCACCTGAATATCGTTGTGTGATGTGGACAAACATCACCTAGTGCAACAGTCATTTCTTCGAATCACTGGTCTATGTTTAAACCACGCACGAAATTATAACGCAAAACTGCCCTTATCTCATTTCGTGACCACGATGCCATCGCAAGCACTTTACACTCTCACCGCTAATGAATAACTGAGCCCATCGACATGACGCGGCGGCTACTATGCACGTAAGAACATATCTCAGCATGCAGCAATAAGCAGTTTCCTACGATTCATTGTTGCGTCATATTGCAAAACTTTCCTAGTACCCTTTGTATATATCCGTTTCAGGATACATATCACCTCTCATTTATATAGACAATGTTTTTGCCAAGCACTTACACTGACATAGTACATCGATCGTCGTTTCACCTTCTACTTAGCAAAATCTATATATGGTTTTTTCTATTAAACTAGAACGAAACTGGAAATACTATCCTGTCGACAAGTCGTACTGTTTCACATTTTCTTAAATGTTTCAAAATTTCATTCATTCCAACTTTTAATATAATTAGAGACAGCAAATCAGTACGTATATCAGTAGTATATTGAGAATCGTTAAAATCTGTAACATAATCGAGATTCTGAAAGAGTTACGTTTTGATCTTATATGTATATACGACAAAATGATCTAAGATCATTTACGAGTACTAAAGCATGCCGAACATTCACAATATAAATTTTATAAGCTTGTGAAATCTCATGTTTGATACGTCTAGAAATACGGCCGTAACCAAATATTGGAATATTTTTTATCTATTTGCCTACTATATCACAGAATAACAGAATTTATGTAAATATATAACCTAAATTGTTGTCAATTTCGATCATTATTTTTGTAATATCTGTTTACTCCTAATGCGAAAATTTTACATATTCATAAAAAATAAATCCTATGGAACAGAAATAGCATTTACATACATATATCAGAATATTCACCATTAAGGAAAAAAAAAGGAAATCTTTTTGAATCTTCTGCGAGACAAGCCAGATAAAGAAATACGATGGATACACAAAAAAGTGGAAGATAACTAGGTAAAAGTTAAGGCAATTCGCGAGATTCAAGTTCGGTCTCTTTATTTTCTATGTTATGTGAACCCGAAGAAATCTGGGTCTCTCGAGCGTTAAAGTAATAATTCGTCTTACGGGAAGCTCTCCAAGGAACTCTAAACAAGGTGCAATCAAGTATTCAAGCTTTATTGAAATTTAAAATTAATATCAATGTTGTTTATTACGTGTGTTTGTTTAATTCCTGGGATGGTTATGTTATCATTCGTGACGCAATTTTATCGAAATTATGGGCATATTTGTGTTTTAACATGTTAACTAATACGAATGTAAAAGTATCTACTTGCAAAAATGCATGATCAAAATTTAAAACAACATATAATAAAAGAACGGCAACTATATCTTCAACAAATAAAATTTGTTTCACTATACTTTGTTTTTTGTATCATTTGTATCCTTGAATATGAATTAACCATTCAAATACATTACGTCTGTATGTCAATTTTTGAAGGAATAAATGATTGAAATAAAAAACGCGAAGAATACAATTCTACGAAAATTGGATGTGTAACCAATCCTATATAGGATAAACAAGAAGATGTTAAGATGATAAAGATGATAAAGATAAATGTAAGACGTAAGAACAAAAGGAGAACTATTAACGTCTGTTATATATTTGGAAACGATTGCTATTGATCGATAAATAATTACAAAAGCTAAACGCAACGGATCACGATCCTCCAATGAACCAAGTACAGAATTCATGAACAAGCAGAGTAATCACAAGCAGCCATTAGCACCAATGAACCAAGTACAGAATTCATGAACAAGCAGAGTAATCACAAGCAGCCATTAGCACACAACATTAATCGGTCATTTCTTCTCCTCCCTCAAACACAGCAACATATATGTAATTAGGTGCACCGAAAGACGGGCAGCAAATAATCTCAAGCTGTGGTTTTAAGCTCTAGCTGGTGACAAACTAGTACCAAAAGATGACAACTTACGTACAACTAAAAATCCGAGAAATTATATACCCATACCAGGTAACCAATAAAGTTCATACAGTTTTCAGTGAAATTTGCTGCAGCGACATCTGGTAACTTTTTGTGACTTGCAGAGAGCAAGTTTTTATATGTTTGGTATTCCACAAATGCACGCCAGTTAATCAGCACATTTTGACTTGATATGTATTATTGTATTGTGATTTTAAACGCGTTTGAAATGTCGACCAAATCCGTATCCGTATGTAATCTGAAAATGTTTGCTTTATGCATGGTATTTTGGAGAAGATGCACTACCCAAAAGTGATACAAAAATTTTCTTCTGAAGATTCACTTTGTTCAAGACGACCCTGCCTTATTGATAATGAAGATTTGCGAGCGGTTTTTAAAAGAAATGTACCAAGAACTTTCTGAAATGTTTAAAATCAGTGATGTAATAATTCGTTTACATTTTTATCAAATAGAAAAAACAAAGCAAGTGCGTTTCCGCATACATTATCAGATGAAAGTAAAGATCAGAGTCTATCAATATGTTCTTCACTTCTTTCACGTCACGAAAACGAACCGTTTCTTGATAACGTACTCACTTGTGATAAAAAATGGATCCTGTACTGAATATAAATCGAACGTATCATTGGCTATCACAAAAAGAGCCTGCACCCCACACTTCAATGGCACCATTCCACCCCTAGAAGATTTTATTATGTGTATGCTGGACTGCAGCCGGTATTATTCACTTTCTGAACACGCGTCAAACACTTTCACTTTATGTAACCTTACGCAACCTCAGTCTGTGCAGGATGCTTTACTTTAGAGGCAGCCAGGGTTAGTCGAAAGAAAGTGTTGTTCTTGCAGAACAATTTAAACCCATGCTGCAAGATGTACACGTGAAAAAATTTGTGTTCCAGGGTGGGAAATTCTACTCCATCCCCCATATTCACCCGATATTTCTCCAAGTGATTATCTTTCCTCGGGTCTAGATAATCACATGCGGAATAAAAAATTTACCAACAAACCAGAAGTTGAAGGGGAGGTAGGTAGAATTTTTAATTCTAGAGACACCACGTTTTTCAAAATCGGAATACATAAACTCGTTTCTCCTTGGGAAAGAGTAATAGATTGTGAAGGTGATTGTTTTAATGAAAAAAAATTTTTTTGTGTGCTTAAGCTTTATTTAAAAAAACCGCACGAACTTTATTGGCTACCCGATATATGCGTATAGACATACAATACGAACTACTCGAATTTCATTTGATTTTGAAAAAAATTAGAATTGACAAAATACACATCAATTTAGATATCCACCTTGATCCCTCCAACGAATCTCAGTTTGAATTGTCAAATGACACCCTACATAGAGTGAGTTAGGTTCACGAGTACGATGAATATACACCGTTAGAAGGGAGGCAATAATAACGTTTTTAAACTCCTCGAGGACTTTGATTAAGATGCCTTTAGTGGTACGTCTGCATTCCAGTGATATTCTACGTTACAATTCTTGAATACTTTTTGGAAGAGTTTTATACACTTTTATCTTTAAATGAGGAAGAAGTCAAGCGAACCAAATCCGAAGATCGTGCTAGTCATTCTATTCTACCTCGTCTACCGTTCTATTTGCCGGAAACTGTTGTTCATTTTAAAGTGAGAGCACTGTATATACACACATACATACACATATACCGTGCTTTCATATTAAAATGCTACAAACACCGTATTATATTATATTCGGGTCTAGATACCGAATGCCGATCAGAATGTAAAGTGGTGGGGCGCGAGTCAGTCGAATCACAACAACGACTGACTACAGATTACAGATTAAGTAGTTGTTCGTGGTACTTGGCAGAAGGTCTATCACTAACTGTCCAAATTGTTTACGTCCAAAAATTAATAAATTATAATTACTTTTAACTATACAATTAGATATTTTTACAATAAGTTTCGCATTGAACTAAAAGACGTTTTCTAATAAAACGTTTAAAAATATAAAAAAACTCTTAAAGAAGCTAAAAAATAAAATAACTTCTCGGAACTTAAAAAATACTCTTTAAACAGAAAATAAATATAACTTGCCAAAACTTATAAATTACTTTTTAAATACAGAAAATAAATTCAATTAATTAAATTCTCAAATGTCCCTCCTGCTTACACGTTCTATTACAGTTTCACAAAATTCCATTCTGCGGAGTTGATCAGCATGAAAAATTTCCTGATGAGTTTGGTATTTATAAGATGTGTATTTATTTTTCTTTAATATCTTATGAACTTTACCCACGCTAATACCTATCTCTTCTGATATTTTAGATATAGTAATATTGGAATTTTCTTCGACCATTGCGCACACCATGACTTCCTGTATTTCTTTACCGTTATTTATTCTCCGTATTTTATGACATTTACATCCCAAAATGCAACCTTCTGATTTAAACTTTTTAACTACTAATGATATTGTTGTTAATGCAGGAAAGAGACAATCTACATACTTTTCAGAGAAAAGGCGCTGGATACGCCGTAAAGAATTACCTTTCAAAGCCTATGTTATCATTTGAATTTTTTCTTCCAATGTATACATTATCAAAGTAATATAATTAAAAAAATATTTCAATTTAAAGGTCTTACCGTAACACACTCTCCCAAATGCAAATCACGAATGACCGTTATTACGATATCGATCCGCCTACAGTCAAATTAGTGGTAAGGCTGCAGCTAGTACGATCAGTAGTCAGTTATAGTCGTGATTCAACTCGCGCCCCACCACTTTACATTCTGATCGGTATTCGGCGGCTAGACCCGAATATAATGTGGTACAGTTTTCGTAGCGAGGTAAAATGAATACACGGTATGTACATACATATCTAGTGCATAGGAATAATTATGCTTCGCACAGTTGATGTACATTCTATGGTTTTCAAAAACATTTTGTTTTTTCTAATATTTACAATTAACTTTTATTTTAATTTTGAAAATTCTGTTAATAAATATATTGTATATATCTTTTTTTGGAAATAAATTATTATTGGTTATGTAATAGATGAAAAATCCTATACATATTCTCATTAACAATAATATTTTTATTATTATTAATAACTTCAATTTTGTTAATTCATGTGAAATTTTATCAGAAATCTCTTATAAATTATGTCATATATCAATTAAACACTTAATTACTGAAATTGACGGCATGTTTACGTAGCAATCACGAAAACAAACTTCAGATTGTTTACTAAATTTCATGCCCTTAATAAGATTAATATTATTCCAGACCGAGGCAACTCAAAATTACAATATTTTCATGGATGTACATATTTTAATACAAATTAATGCATAAAATCGGATTCGTTGATTCTTTTTTGCAAATTAATGCATTTCTTTGTTTTTGCAATTTATTCTGACGTAAGGTTCAAATTGTAAAAGGTCTACCATATATTACAAATTATGTGACCCTTCAAGATTTGTTAGGAAAGATTATTATTTCATTACTAATTCTACCACTTTTGAAACAACCCTAAACCATAATATTTCCACATCAATGGATATACAATCGCAGGGTGGAAGTAAAAAGACCACGACAACAAAATAACGTACATTTTTATGTTTCATATGAACATATTGTTACAAGAATAGAACTCGTAATACGATTTGTGGGATTTCCATTAATACTCGTTTTAATGTTTGATTCTCATTGGTCGAAAGCTACCAAATTACCTAACCTGTATAGTTTTAAGAACCTTTATTCGCATCCTTATTTATACATTACTATATGACACCCAACAGTTCTAATTTCATTTTAATACAAAGTAAGCGATTTGATTAATCACATTTTATTCCTTTACTTCTGTAAAGAGAAGAACACGCGTCAACCTTGTGAAAAGTTGCTTTAAGTTTACGGTGACACTACTCTACTATAAAGTCGACATCACCGATGGTTCACTAAATTGAGTGCTGGTAATTTTAATCTTAATGACGGTACACAGTCAAGAAGACCTATTGAGTTTGAAGACAACAAAACAAAGGCGCTGATCAAGTCAAACCCATGGCACGCGACATGATAAATTGTAGAAACGTTAAACATCCATCATTCAAGCGTTCACAGCCACATGAAATAGCTAGGATATTTCAGCGAGCTATACATTTAGATTCGTCATGAACGCAAAAAAAGTTTTTTTTTAATAGTTCGTCCAAATATCTATGATATGCTCCTTAAACGTAAGGAAAACGATCCTTTTTTGGAGCAACTGATAAATGATTTTGTTTATAACAATATGGTGCGAAAACGCAAATAGTCTTGATCCCGGAGTGAAAATTTACTTCAAACTTCATCAAAAGCAAAAGGACGCAGAGGAAAGTGCGGAGATTTTCGAGCTCCTACAAAGGAACGAAACAATCAATTCAATTCTGAATTGTCGATAAATCGACAATTTGAACGAATTCATCATCCAGAAACATCAAAAGCTTGGTAATAGTAAAGAAGTAGTACTTCATCACAACAGCGCGAACCACACACAAGGTTGATCGCTCATTAAACATTAATAAATCTAGAATGGAATGTACTGACACATCCACTATTCTCCTCAGGTCCTGGGCCTTCAGACTTGTAGTTGTTTCGTTGACTTCAAAACCTAAAATAAAGATAGGTCTTTCTATAAACGAGAAATTATGAATTTTGCCGGAAGAGAGCTATAGATTATCGAAGAAAACGGGAAATATATAATAGGATGACCTTTTTAATATATGTATATATATGTATATATATATTAGTAAATTAATAAATGTTCTATGAAAAATGTAGAAAAAGTACATTGTGACATTCCCAATATTTTTATGCAAAGCAAAAATATTTACTTTCGTTTCAATAAGCAATTTTTCTTAACATACTTCAATAATTCAATATACTTTGAAAAATATTTTGAAACGGTACTACTGTGGGCAAAAAATAGTAAGACTTTTTAATTTAAATTTCGCGCGAAAACCCATTCGTCCAAATATTTTTTTTTAGGTTGGTATGACTGTCAGTGACATCTGTGCCAAATGTCACATCAAAATAATCATTAGTGTTTAGTATACGCTTGTCTTTCTGAAGTACAAAAACTGCATTCGGCGATTTTTACAAGGAGTGAAATTATTCAACAAAGAAGTTCCATTAAATTTTGTGTACGGAATCAAATTTCTGATGCCGAAACGTTCAGAATGTTGCAAAAGGCCTTCGATGATAATTGTTTGTCGCGAGCAAGTGTTTTTGATTGGTACAAATTATTCAACGAGGGTCGAGAACACGTAGATGACGAACCACGTCCAGGACGGCCATCAACATCAACTGATGATCAACACGTCAATAGAATCAAGAAATTGGTGCTTGAGAATCGACGATTATCAGTCAGAGACCTTACTGGCATCGTTGGAATATCGGAAGGATCAGTGAAAACCATTTCGAAAGATCATTTGGGCCTAAGAAAAGTGAAAGCACGATTTGTTCCAAAATCACTCAATTTTTTCGAAAAACAGCGTCCCGTTGACGTCTGTGAAACAATGTTTTCCGATTATCAAGACAAAATGAAAGGCATCATAACTGGAGATGAGATTTGGATCTACGCTTATGACCCGGAAACAGACGATCAATCGGCCGAATATCGTATCAAAGGTGAGCCGAAGCCCAAAAACCCACGTCAAAGCAAGTCAAAAATCAAGGTTATGTTGACAGCTTTTTCGATTACCGGGGTGTGGTGCACTCAGAATGCCTTCCGACCGGCCAAACTGTCAACAAAGAATACTATTTGAGTGTTATGCGTCGTTTGCGCAATGCTATTCGTAAAAAGAGGCCAGAATTATGGGCCGAAAACTCTTGGTTTTTACACCACAATAATGCATCGTCGCATACTGCATTAATTCTTCGTGAGTTTTTCGCCAAATTTTCAACCAATATCGTGCCGCAACCACCGTATTCGCCTGATTTAGCTCCATGTGACTTCTGGCTATTCAGCAAACTCAAACGACCGCTCCGAGGAAACCGTTTTGAGTCAATTGAAGACATTAAACGTGAATCGCTACGCGCATTGAAGGCTATTCCTGAAATTGACTTTAACAAGTGTTTCGAGAATTGGAAGAAACGTTGGCACAAGTGTATTGGGGCCAGGAGACGAAATAGATTTGGAAGAATAAATTAAGAATTTAAAAATTATGAACAAAGTCTTACTATTTTTTGCCCACAGTAGTAAATGAAATGATTTTAAAATTAAATTATTATATAGACTTTAAAATTGAAATATTTTTTCTGCTATTTATTATTCAATCCATCTACTGTACCTTCAATAAAATTCTTATTTAGAGTAGCTTATTATTTTAATATAAAGTTGGTGACACTGAAAAACATTAATTATATTTTTAGTAATTCTTTTTCTATTATATGTGGTAACTATAAATGATTAAAGCAAATATTTAGTATGGAGATCTTGAGAAATTGATTTGCCTGGTTATTTATCTTTTGATTTGTTTAGATTTGGATGATTTATGGTTGTCAAATACTTAATTTTGAATTTGAAAAACAGACATGTCAATATATAATTACAAAGTTCTTGCCAGCTTAAGAAAAGGATTAAATATATATATATACACAACAGGCCATAAGTGAGGGATCACTTATCATAAATAACAAAACACTTGCAGTTTAGACACATCCCTTAGACTTTTACCTGTTTTGGTGAGAATAATTGAAATAACAGTTGTAAATGTAATTCTGAGAAGGATTATTCGGATTATTATTATAAATTAGATAAATATATTTGTTTCTGAAAAAGTAAACTATTTAGCAATTTAAAAATTAATTTTCGTGCAGCATTTGTCCGAGTAAGTTGCAATACGAGTATTTGAGAACAGACGTAAAAGTAACTTATGAAAATGCCGAAAAGAAAGGAACTTAGCGCAGAATAAAACGTTGCGGAAGGCCAAGGGTAACTGCCAGACAAGGGGATTTGCGCCTAAAAATACTATCAAAACGAAATAGGTGCCTCACAGCTCCTCAGCTTCGAGCAGAGCTGAATGAACTCCGTCGAAAGCCGGTGTCACTGACTACTGTAAAACGACGTTTGACAAAGGCGGGACTACATGAGCGTATTGCAGCTCGAAAACCATTATTGAATCCACGAAATCGTAACAAACGGTTACAATGGTCCCAGGACCATCAACACTGGGACATGGAAATGTGGAAGCAGGTGTTATGGACAGATGAGTCAAAGTGTTTGGTAGTAATCGACGAGTTTTCGTTCGAGGACAAGTGGATGAAAGGATGTTACCCGAATGTGTAGTGTAGTGTCAACTGTTAAACACGGGGGGGGGGGGGGGGGGGGTCGTTGTGCTTATTTGGGGATCCTTTTCCTTTGATGGTGTCGGAGATTTGTACCGCATTGAAGGCATTTTAAAAAAAGAGGGGTACCTGAAGATTTTGGAGGAACATGCAATTCCGTCTGGATTAAGGTTAATTGGTGAAGGTTTTCACCTAAAACAAGATAATGATCCCAAACACACTTCCCACCTTTGTAAAAACTATGTGAATCAAAAAGAGGAAGGGGTGCTGATAAATATGATTTGGCCACCACAATCACCCGATCTCAACCCTATCGAATTACTGTGGGATGAATTAGATAGAAACGTGAGAGAAAGCTGTCCACAATCGCAGAAACAGCTTTGGGAGCAACTTACAAGGGTGTGGAATACTTTACCAATGGATACGCTCCAGAAACTTGCGCGGTTGCCTAATATTTGTAAAGAAATCATTAAGCGCAGAGGTGGATACTTCGACGAAAGTCGAATATGATAAGAAATTCTATAGAATATGTTGAAATTATTTTATTTTATAAGGAAAACTGTTCATTTGTCTCGTAGATATAGTTTTGTAGAAATATACGTTTTGTTTCACTAAGCGTGCATGTTTTTTTAAATTTCATCTACTGATCCCTCACTTATGGCCTGTAGTGTATATGTTACTAGGCAATTTTGTCTAGCGTATGTGCATACTTAGATGGAATAGACATTTTCAATAAAACATTTTATATTAGAGAAACTCGTTTAATAAGTCGGAAATAATATTATAACATCTTAATCATTATCTAAATGTTTATTTATCGTTCCACATTTAATACCAATAACTCACAATAAGGAAATATACACAATATAGCTCGTGTAAACCAAAATTATTTCATGAACCGGCTATCTGTAATGTATCGTAGGCGGGTTTTAGTTCAAAATTTCTGCTACCAAAGTGTATACAAACACAATAGCCATTATCTTGGCTATATGGTGGTTAAAAGAGTCGTTTTCAGGGGCGCAATAATAACGGATAAAAGGTCCTTCAAAATCGATACCGAGTAGTACCATCGTTCCGTTACTTATGTTTGATCGCCCCCTTTGAAGTTTGACGAAGTCTGATATTTTTATTTGTTCTAAACAATTTTTACACAAAGATTCCTTTATGTGGCAGTGCAATTTTCAATATATATTTTTATATGATATCCAGAATAAAAATTGTTATCTACTTATTCTTATAAGAAATGCATGTTTTATATTTAGATATACTTCGTTTCAAAAAGAGAGAGACAAATTGCTGAACAGACCCAAATGATAGTTCATTCCCATTGGATGAGAGCAAAACAAAATCACATAGTCGTACGCTATCAACTGTCGAATATTTTGGCATCTTTGACTGTTTATAGTTATCATATTACCTTAGCTATTTTACGGTGTACATTTATTCTATTTATAGCTTAGGCTAGCAGATTAACAGATTATGTAAGTAATATGTTAATACAAGAACTTCAACTGTTCTAAAATTATACATTTCTGTAGTTGTTGATTTCAAGCATGGATGCAGACGCTAATGCCAGCACTGCTACAAATACAGGTGTGTATTCTCCTCCGAAGAAACGAGAGAAAGCAAGCCCCTTGAGCAGTGCTGAAAAGCAGACACTTATTAATGCTTACAAAAAAATTGTAAGAGATACATCCAACATAAGAAAATGTGACATAGTACGGCAAATCTCCCAACTAATAGGTAACTTTATTGAGTGTGATATGTGGAACAAATCAGAGTATACAATATGCTTCTAAAAATTTCCAGATTGACAGTATATCGAGTTGTTGGTGAATATAAAAAGACAGGAAATATTTTAGAGTCAAAAAGATAATTGGTAAATAACTAGTAGATCTTCTGTACCTTTGATGAGACCGTTAAAACTGCAATTCGTCAAATAGTTCACAATATGTTTTGTGACAAGGAACCTCCAACGCTAAATTAAGTCGCGGCTTACATAAATAACAGTAGCGAACTACCAAATGTGGGTCGTTCAACATTATATCGATTAATAAAGCAACTGAATTTTAAATAAGAATATTTGTAGTATAGTAATATATCTAAATAAAATTCTATTACATATTGCAGATACCTCAAATAGAGCAGAAACAGTGTTCTTACTGAAAAAGATGATATCGCAAGATGGAGGCACTAATATCAAAAAGATATTTCATCACATAGATCCCAGACGTCATAATATTGTGCATTAGCAGTTCAGATAGCTTCAGAGAAAATTGTTTGTTAGTGGTCGAAGGTAAGAAAACAACTGACCAACATGAGGAAATGAATGCCACTGTGTTTGAGGACTGGTTCACAAAGATATTACCTTGCCTAAAATTGAAAAGACACCGCCGAGATCGTCGAAAAAAGTGGACATACAAAAATGGTTTACGAAATAAGGATATAAAGTATGAAGACGATATAGCCAGAGCAGAATTATTAAATTTAGTAAAAATGGTTAAAACTAAATACAATTCATATGTAATTGATGAAATGGCAAAATCAGAAAACGGGACTGTTCTTCGTTTATCTCCATACCACTGTGAGCTGAATTCAATTGGATTTGTATGAGCACAAAGACTAATCAAACTTTTAAAATAAATGAAGTTAAGCAACTTTTGCATGATGCTATCGATAATGTAACCGTAAGCACTGCATAAATTATGTTATAAAAGAAGAAACGCATATGAAGGGTTTTGGTGGAACTACAGATGAAGTTATAGAGCCATTCATAATTCTATTGCAGAAGATGATAGTGATAGTAATGATTCGGTTTCCTCACCAGCATCAGAAATAACTTGAAAATCATGAAATAGTTTAGAAGATCAGATTTCAGACATTTACTTTAATTCATGGTTATAAATTCTTACAGTTGTAAAATTTAAGCTATTTACTACTGTATTCATTATATTGTAAATATTAGACAAAATAAAATAATACATAAATTGACTTATTTGATCAATTTCAACTCCCCAATGATTAATTTAAGAAACTATAGTTATTTAACTTAACGGTGAAATACCTCAAGGTTAAATAAGCAATTGTTTAAAGTTCCTCGAGAAACATTGTAGATCCAATTTAAAAACTTATAAATATTGGATGAAATATAGAATCAGTCCGTGAAATGTCATTGCGTGACTCTTAAGCCCTAAAGATGTCCCATACAAATGATGACGAAACACCGATAATTGTCGAATAGGCCGTTCCAGCCCGGAAACCAGGATGAATAAGGTAATGTCTCTAATTTAAAAGTAATTATTTGTCAAATTTTGATGTTTGTCAGTTTAACGTTCGTTATTTTCGCTTCCGTTACTAATTTCATTTTTGTGATTCGTCAAATAACTTGTAATGTACACTTTCAACGAAGGCGCTGATGTAAATATACCATATACGATATTTGTACAATACGGTAACCACACCGGCAGCATCCATCTACTAATGTATTTCAAATATTGGATTGGAGAGTATCTGAAAGAAGAACATTTGTTACCAAACCATATGTTGCAAGTAGATCAAAACATTATCGTACCATACAAGATGAAGAAGGAATTTTGGATATTTTTCATCAGGATCTCACTTGCAGCATTAAACTTATAATCCAGGAAATTCTTCCGAGTAAGGCAACAGTTCTTTCAGTGCTTACGCATAGCCTTTTAAGGCCGTTTCATGTTTACAAAAGTAAAAATAACAATAATGTTTTGCAACACAATTTTAACAAAATTTAAGAACATCCAAACATTTTATTACTTATTTTATAGAGTGACAAATGCATTTTCACAAAAGATGGTGTCTTCAAAAGTCACAATTTCCATTTTTGGGGAGATGGAAGTCCCAAAGTTATTCGAGAATTTGGACACTAAAGAAAGTTTTTTACGAATGTTTGACTAGGCATCTTAAACATTCAAATTGTAGGACTAATATTTCTACCAAATAAACTAAATGTCACAGTGAATACGTAAATATGTTGGAGGAAGTGTTGCATAATGTTCCATTAAATGTCAGAGCCAACATGTTATTACATGCACAATATGTACCAGTTCATAAAGCAAGAATTACAAAAGAATGGTTGAATGAACGTTTTACAAATAGGTGGGTCGCGCGAAATGGCAAATATCCTGACCTGTAAGATCACCAGATGTAAATCCCTATAATCATTTTGTTTTAGGTTTTTTGAAGGAAAAAGTTTATGTGACGCCTCCCGTCAATGAAAAGGAAGTAATAAATAGAATTAACGCCGCAATACAATTAATTACCCCAGGTATGTTGAAACGCGTCTTAAATTCAATTCCACAAAGGCTACAATTTTGTCTTCAAACCAATGGGTACCAGTTTCAGCATTTACGTTAATTGTTATTATTATTGTTATTTTCAATAGACTTAAATAAAACTTAAATTTTGTCACCTCAATTCTACTGATTTATTGATGGTTTTATACTGTATTGCCAAAGCTATACTTCTTTAAGTAATTCGTATGGCTTAACTAATGACAATACAACTTTTCTGTATTAGGATTGTCGACTCAGAATTAATCATAGAACGGCCCTACTTGACGAGTATCCGTTAATTTCTGATCAAAATATCTATTCAATAGAATCACGTACTGTAGAGGTAGTTCATGTTTTGATATATTTAAAAACATAAAATAGAAATGGTTGTCAAATAAATTCAATTTAGTGAATAGACTGTAATTATATGACAAAACAATATATAATGTAATGTTTATATACAACAATATTTATTTCTATACTGTTTTTAAATAATTTTTATTTGAAATGTTCTCTCTTCATGATCTCTGTTCAGAATGCTTGCCTTGAATGCTCCTCAAAAGCAGCTCCACGAAAAGGCATCATCCCATGATAGTGAAATAGCCTCTTTTCACAATTTATATCCGGAAAGCTTGTCTTGAAAGCTCTTTAAAAAGAGCTTCATGAAGAAGCGTTATCCTGTGATAGTGAAATCTGAACATCGGCAGTTATTGAATTGATAACGGCTCACAATATACAAATTAAATATAATATAATAATATAAATATAATATAATAATATAAATATAATATAATAATAAACAATATACAAATTAAAACAAAAACATTAGAATTTGTAGGTTAATATTATTTCCAAAATAATTCTGTCTATGAATAGTAATACGTTTATTTTATTTATTTGCCAAACTTTACGAAAGCAACAGAAATACGTAAAGTTTTGCAAATAAGTAAAATAAATGTATTCCCAGTAATAGGCATATGTTAAAAAACAAACATTGAAGCAGATAATATTAATAAACTTCACCATTCTGAAATTCAAGGAAAATAAACTCTATTTAAGACATTTAATTAAAAAATGTAAAAGAAGGTATTAAACAAAGGAAACGGGAAAAACCCATAAAACAGAAGGTATTGGAAAAGCAGTGAAAATAATGGAAATTAATTACTATAACCAGTCCAGAATAATAAAGATTACAAAATGTATGAAAAGGATCTATTCAACCCTATTAGAGCATCCCATTAAAATATAATTAAGAACCCGATTAAATAAATAACTTATTATATGTAATTAATAAATACATGCAAGAAAACAGCTAACTCAACATTAAAATTCCATTGCAATTTTTTTTATTAATATCTTTTATATTTCACATCAATATATATGCTCTGGTGTGTAGATATAATCAAAGATGTGTTATTCTAATTTACGATTAAATGATAGAGCTATGATAAACCTTTTATTACAACAAGTAAATTAATATTGGATAGAGTTGAATTAGGAATCAGAAGGGAAATGTAAAAAATTTTTGATAATAAAAACAAATTTCAAAATTGTCACAATGAAAATAATTAAAAGGTTTTATTTTGATAGAAAAGAATGTTGAGGGAATAATATGAATTCAATTAAAAGGAAACCAAAAGATATAAAAAATTTATATGGATGTTTATATGGATAAAATATACAGTTGAAATTAAGTAATTAAAAAGATAAGATGGTAATAGATAACATTATACGTAAAGTATATATATATTTATATATATATATATATATATATATATATATATATATATTTACATAAAAAGTAAAATTTATAATAATAAAAAAGGTAAGGTTATATGGATATCCATAGTCGGAAATACTTAATTGAGAATTTGTGTTTTTATAGATATAAAGGAAATTATGAATTAAAATATAAAAAGAATTTAATAATTTATAATTAATTTAATTTACTAACCATTCAGAGGAATAAAAAGAAAATGTAGCTTTTGTTTATTAAGTAATTTCCTATTGGTCCATTTAAAATTTGATATAGATCTTATTTATAAATAAGACTGGCGTTTAAAATTAAGAAACCAGTTCAATCAATCGCCTAGTAAACACGTATTGAATAACTAAAATAAAAACAACTGAAGTACGTAAAAAGCAAACAGTGATGAAAAATAGATATAAAGATACTTACAACGTTTATAAAAGTGATAACAAGAACGATATTATTTATTTTAAGACATTATAGTAATAAATAAGTGTTATTGAGTTTATAAAAGTTAATAACTATTATTTTCAAAACTATTATGTGCAAGTAAATATAAAGGATTGATTATGACTATATAAACATTAAGTGGTTGGTTCGTATGGAGGAATAAAAATAGAAAAAATATACTGAGAATATATATAATCAAAAGGATAAGAGAAAAGATTAATAGAAGATTGAATTGAATAATTATTTATTCAAATGCGGGTAAAAAGGTATTAATTTATTTAAATAAAATTGTAAGTATTTAAAAGAAAATAATTATTAAGATGTATATTTTTAAGCAAGAATTTAATTTTGTTTTAATAAGTTTGGATAGTAAAACAAGAATTGGAAAAAGATTTTAATTTATTCGAAGTCATAATATACAGTTTATTCGTCTCAAATTATACTTCATCAGAACGGTACACGACTCAGCCCTAAAGAAAGAGTAAAGTAAAAGAAATAAGCTTTTATTGTGAAAAATATCTAAATGCAGATTAAATATCAATTTAATTTATTTATGTTTAAATAAATATTACAAGCCAAATTTTCTTTTATAACGTTTCAACGTGGAGCTCGAATGATTTAATTTATATACATCAATTTAAATTAAAATTACAAAACGATTATACGAAACAATAAAACATTTATTTCATAACAGTATATATATATATATATACAAATGAATCATTCAAAATATTGCCCATCGTTAGCGACAACTTTTTCTCATCTTTCTGGCAGAGCTCGAATACCGTCACGGTAGAAGTGTTCGTCTTTTGAGGCTATCCACGAATCAAGTCATTTTGAGATGTCTTCATATGAGCGGAACTGCTGATTAGCCAGACCATGTGCCATCGAACGGAACAAGTAATAATCGGATGGCGCAATGTCTGGGGAATATGGCGGGTGGGGTAGGGCCTCCCATTTGAGCGTTTCTAAGTAGGTTTTAACGAGTTTGGTAACGTGAGACCGAGCGTTATCATGCTGTAGAATCACTTTTTCGTGCCTCTGCTCGTATTGTGGCCGCTTTTCGCGCAGTGCTCGACTCAATCGCATCAATTGAGTTCGATACCGTTCCCCAGTGATGGTTTCGTTCGGTTTCAACAGCTCATAATAAATAACACCGCCCTGGTTCCACCAAATACATAGCAAAACTTTCGCAGCGTGAATATTCGGCCGAACCGAGGACGTAGAAGCATGACCGGGCAGTCCCCATGATTTTGTTCCATTTGGGTTGCTGTAATGAATCCATTTTTCATCACCCGTAGCGATGCGATGAAGAAAACCCTACATTTTTTGCCGCTGGAGCAGTTGTTCACAGGCGAAAAAACTCCGCTCAACGTCTCTTGGCTTCAAATCATAAGGAACCTAAGTTCCTTGTTTTTGAATCATTCCCAACACATGCTATCGCTGGGAAATGGCTTGGCAGGTAACTGCTAATGCTGAAGCAAGCTCTTTTTGCATTTGGCACGGATCCTCATCGAGCAATGCCTCCAATTCAACGTCTTCAAAGGTTTTTGGTCTTCCTTCACGCGTTTTCTTCGAATGAAAGAAGAAAACATAGCGTTTGTCATATCATTTCGATACAGAAAAAATAATGAATAATATCATATCTCCCTCTCTCAACCAATACATAAATGTATTGACCGACAAAGCGAGAAACGCTTCTATCTCACAAGATCGGTAAACTAGGTTTCCAGTGTGTAATAGACAGAAACTTGCGTACTCGGCTTTATGCCAATTAAAGAATGTTAAAAGGAATCATTCTATTATTAATAACACCCTATCTACTACATATGTTTCATGGATAGACCAATCATCAGGCAGATTCTGTGTTATTAATGAACGATTCCTTCATAGCGTTTGTCATATCATTTCGATACAGAAAAAATAATGAATAATATCATATCTCCCTCTCTCAACCAATACATAAATGTATTGACCGACAAAGCGAGAAACGCTTCTATCTCACAAGATCGGTAAACTAGGTTTCCAGTGTGTAATAGACAGAAACTTGCGTACTCGGCTTTATGCCAATTAAAGAATGTTAAAAGGAATCATTCTATTATTAATAACACCCTATCTACTACATATGTTTCATGGATAGACCAATCATCAGGCAGATTCTGTGTTATTAATGAACGATTCCTTCATAGCGTTTGTCATATCATTTCGATACAGAAAAAATAATGAATAATATCATATCTCCCTCTCTCAACCAATACATAAATGTATTGACCGACAAAGCGAGAAACGCTTCTATCTCACAAGATCGGTAAACTAGGTTTCCAGTGTGTAATAGACAGAAACTTGCGTACTCGGCTTTATGCCAATTAAAGAATGTTAAAAGGAATCATACTATTATTAATAACACCCTATCTACTACATATGTTTCATGGATAGACCAATCATCAGGCAGATTCTGTGTTATTAATGAACGATTCCTTCATAGCGTTTGTCATATCATTTCGATACAGAAAAAATAATGAATAATATCATATCTCCCTCTCTCAACCAATACATAAATGTATTGACCGACAAAGCGAGAAACGCTTCTATCTCACAAGATCGGTAAACTAGGTTTCCAGTGTGTAATAGACAGAAACTTGCGTACTCGGCTTTATGCCAATTAAAGAATGTTAAAAGGAATCATTCTATTATTAATAACACCCTATCTACTACATATGTTTCATGGATAGACCAATCATCAGGCAGATTCTGTGTTATTAATGAACGATTCCTTCATAGCGTTTGTCATATCATTTCGATACAGAAAAAATAATGAATAATATCATATCTCCCTCTCTCAACCAATACATAAATGTATTGACCGACAAAGCGAGAAACGCTTCTATCTCACAAGATCGGTAAACTAGGTTTCCAGTGTGTAATAGACAGAAACTTGCGTACTCGGCTTTATGCCAATTAAAGAATGTTAAAAGGAATCATTCTATTATTAATAACACCCTATCTACTACATATGTTTCATGGATAGACCAATCATCAGGCAGATTCTGTGTTATTAATGAACGATTCCTTCATAGCGTTTGTCATATCATTTCGATACAGAAAAAATAATGAATAATATCATATCTCCCTCTCTCAACCAATACATAAATGTATTGACCGACAAAGCGAGAAACGCTTCTATCTCACAAGATCGGTAAACTAGGTTTCCAGTGTGTAATAGACAGAAACTTGCGTACTCGGCTTTATGCCAATTAAAGAATGTTAAAAGGAATCATTCTATTTATTAATGAACGATTCCTGCATAGCGTTTGTCATATCATCAATCATCAGAAGAAATCTGTGTTATTAATATAGCGTTTCTCATATCTCTCAACAAAAAATAAATGTAATGTATATGTCCCTCTCTCATTAATAACACAAATCTGCCTGATGATTGGTCTATCCATGAAACATATGTAGTAGATAGGGTGTTATTAATAATAGAATGATTCCTTTTAACATTCTTTAATTGGCATAAAGCCGAGTACGCAAGTTTCTGTCTATTACACACTGGAAACCTAGTTTACCGATCTTGTGAGATAGAAGCGTTTCTCGCTTTGTCGGTCAATACATTTATGTATTGGTTGAGAGAGGGAGATATGATATTATTCATTATTTTTTCTGTATCGAAATGATATGACAAACGCTATGAAGGAATCGTTCATTAATAACACAGAATCTGCCTGATGATTGGTCTATCCATGAAACATATGTAGTAGATAGGGTGTTATTAATAATAATAATAATAAATCATATCTCCCTCTCTCAACCAATACATAAATGTATTGACCGACAAAGCGAGAAACGCTTCTATCTCACAAGATCGGTAAACTAGGTTTCCAGTGTGTCTGTCTATTACACACTGGAAACCTAGTTTACCGATCTTGTGAGATAGAAGCGTTTCTCGCTTTGTCGGTCAATACATTTATGTATTGGTTGAGAGAGGGAGATATGATATTATTCATTATTTTTTCTGTATCGAAATGATATGACAAACGCTATGAAGGAATCGTTCATTAATAACACAGAATCTGCCTGATGATTGGTCTATCCATGAAACATATGTAGTAGATAGGGTGTTATTAATAATAGAATGATTCCTTTTAACATTCTTTAATTGGCATAAAGCCGAGTACGCAAGTTTCTGTCTATTACACACTGGAAACCTAGTTTACCGATCTTGTGAGATAGAAGCGTTTCTCGCTTTGTCGGTCAATACATTTATGTATTGGTTGAGAGAGGGAGATATGATATTATTCATTATTTTTTCTGTATCGAAATGATATGACAAACGCTATGAAGGAATCGTTCATTAATAACACAGAATCTGCCTGATGATTGGTCTATCCATGAAACATATGTAGTAGATAGGGTGTTATTAATAATAGAATGATTCCTTTTAACATTCTTTAATTGGCATAAAGCCGAGTACGCAAGTTTCTGTCTATTACACACTGGAAACCTAGTTTACCGATCTTGTGAGATAGAAGCGTTTCTCGCTTTGTCGGTCAATACATTTATGTATTGGTTGAGAGAGGGAGATATGATATTATTCATTAACGAGAACTTAGTTGCGCACCTAATACATAATTCTGATTATTGAAAAAAAAAAGTTTTCATTAACAATTGTAATTTTTTTAACTATTGATAAGAATAAATCAATTTGTGTTTTATTTTGTAAAAAGGTATTTTCACTTTTCTTATAAATTTACATTATTGTTGGCTCACAATAAATAAATTATTTTTTATAATTATTTTATAATTTATATTACGATTTAGGAACAATTATTTCCAACTTACAATCAGCTGCAAATTATTCCTGTACATGCCTAAGAAATCTAGTAAGTTTAAGTTAATATTTTCGGTGGCGACGAACCTGATTAGTAAGTACATCGTAGATGAGTTTCTGGTTAGAAAAATACATAAAGTGACCATTGCAATATAGACAGAAATGAAACAACAGCCATTTTTTCACAAGCAAACTACGAACTTCAAATCTTTGAGACAGGAATATATGTTCGAATATAGTTCTGTAAAAAGTGAAGAAAACGAGAAAAAACAACACCATATTTAATGTAGATGTACTGAAACGAGTAACTAAAAATGTAGCATCGAATCAGCGATTGCTTTTACAAATGTATTTAGATATTTTCGAAATAGCTGGAATAAATGCTTGGACTTTGTTTACAAAAGTGGAATCAAATATCAGTGAAACTCTATACTAAATATGGATATTCATGTGAATCACAAAACCTAATGTTATAATGCGCTGCTGAAAATTACAAACGAAAATATCAAATCAGTTTATGCAATAAAAATAAAGCCGCAAGTATTTGTATTCGTTGTACATAAAGTAACATGTTTAGGGAAAATGTACATAACATACACTAAAAAAGAATTTCAGTTTGTAAAATCTGCGCTAATGAAAGTTAAAAATAAAATTGTCATTAATACCATTTATCATATCACGTACTTGTAAATGTTTAAATGAAAAATCTTATCTTTTTATTTAAAGATATTTTGTCTCGCCATTTGCAGTAACTGACTAAACTTTAAATCCTTTCATCTAAATTAATGATTGGTCAATTGCAAAATTTACGCACTTATAATAATGAATATGATGATGTTAATAAATTTGGAAAAAATTAAAAAGTCCTACCTTTCTTCTGGTTGATACAATTCCAAGGAGACTTTAGATTCGAACTGTACGAGTAATGAAAATTCTGATAGAATATATTTTAAATTATGTCACATTCGGAAGTTTAGATATCATGCGTTAAATGTACGAGGATAGTTTGACAAGTAGTGACACATAGGTGGCGCTCTAATTGGTAAAACAAACACACTGTAACTTAGGTTGCCTATTTATAAGTTTACATTCCGATATTTAGATAAATCGGTTGATTAGTTTATTTTGACAGCTAATTGAAAAAGAAGCAACACGACGTTTTGTTAAAATGGAAAAAGCAGAGTATCGTGCGGTGATTAAATACTTCGTAATTAAGGGTATGAAAGCTACCGAAATAAAAGATGAGTTACGGGAAACATTAGGTGAATCTGCTCCATCATCCGCCACAATAAGTAGATGGGTAAATGAATTTAAACGTGGTAGAACAAGCTGTGTTGATGAAGCGCGCTCTGGAGCACCCAAAATCGTGACTTCTAAGGAAAAGATTATAAAAATTCATAATATTATTATGCAAGATCGACGGCTCAAACTGAGAGACATAGCAGACATGGTAAACATTTCAACAGAACGCGTACACCACATTTTAACGAAAGAATTGGGCCTTTCCAAGCTTTCGGCAAGATGGGTGCCGCGATTGCTTACGACTGATCAAAAGTTCACTCGTTTGCACATTTCCAATGAGTATTTGGACCTTTATAAGCGGAATCCGGTTGATTTTTGTAGGCGATTTGTTACTTGCGATGAAACCTGGATACACTACAGTACACCCGAAACTAAACAACAAAACAACAGTCGATACAATGGTTAGGACGTGGTTCTGCACCTCCAAAGAAAGCGAAAACCACTTTATCGGCAAACAAGGTGATGGCATCAATTTTTTGGGATTCAAAGGGCATTTTCCTCATTGATTACCTTCAGGAAGGTGCCACAATAAACGGACAATATTATGCAGAACTTCTACAAAAATTAAATGTTAAGATTCGTGCTAAACGGCCAAGAATGGCAAAGAAAAAGATTCTGTTTCACCAAAACAACGCTCCCTCGCATACCAGCACAGTTGCGATGTCCAAAATCCACGAGTTGCATTTCCAATTAGTATCGCATGCGCCTTATTCGCCGGATCTAGCCCCTTCCGATTTCCACCTTTTTCCAAAATTTAAAACGGCACTAGGTGGAAAGAAATGTTCGTCTAACGACGAGCTTATCATCTTCGTAAATGAATATTTTGCAAGCCTTCCGGAATCACATTTTAGAGATGGCATAAGGGTATTGGAGCACCGTTGGAATAAATGTATTGCTCTTTTAGGAGAATATATTGAAAAATAAAAATTATTTTGTATTTAAAAAATTCGTTTTTCTTTTCCATTCTCACTACTTGTCAAACTACCCTCGTACGTATGTTACTGAATTAATTGAATGGTATTTATTAGGAAACAGGAAATATATTATCGCAAAAAAAGAATAACGTTTACCAATGTCTGGTATAAATTTACTTAGTACACGTCTAATAAACCCCCAATAAATTTTGATTTTTGTGTAATAATAAATTTATTTTATATACAACTATGGAAAAATATATGGAGCTCCCATTCAATTAAAATAAAAATCTTTTAAATATTGTAATAAATTTAATAACATTATTTTAAATAATGGATGTCCCATGCCATTATTGCTACAGCTTAAGAGAAGAAGCAATTTCGAGATAAAAATATCTAATGAACACATGCCCAAAACTCTATCGTAACTGAGCTACAAGCATTTGAAGTTCACATTGTGAGCACTTGAAAATCCACAGCAAACAAGAAAATCCCATTTTCAAGATAGATTTTCAGCGACTGTTTGGTACCATGGACCATCTCATTGGTCCATTTACAATCGAAGAACGTTTCACGCCAATTCGTTATTTACGTCTCCTTGAAAATGACCCTACAACATTACTGGATGACGTTCTCCTTAATATAAGACGACGATTGCGGATACAACACTATGGCGCATTTCTGCCTTTTGGTAGACAAGTAATAGATATTCTTAATCAAAATTAAACGAATCGGTGGATTGGCAGCAGTTCAGAAGTTGCTTGACCGCTAAGGTTATCAGATTTAAATCCCCTAGACTATTTTCTATGCGAAAGGCTGAAAAATTTGGTTTATACAAAACAATTTGAAAAGATAGAATAGCTTGTTGCTAGAATTATGAATACCGCAGAAACTATTAGTGCTGATCCAGGGATTGTTAGTAGAGCCACCTCTTCAATTCTAAGAAGAGCTAGACTATATATATAGCAACTGGGTGGACATTTCAAATAACAAATTTAATAAAATATTTTCTTAACTTTCATTGCAGCATTTTTTTGCAGAGGGACATAATATCTGCATTAGTAGGATTCTTTAAAACTACAATGCTTATATCTCACTTACGATAGAGTTTTGGGTATGTGTTCATTAGACATTTTTCACTTGAAATTGCTTCAATAATATATTTTTAAACTGTGACAATCATCTTATGGGACTCTCGATATAATCCTAACCTTATATGTAGAGAAACTCATTTAAACAAAATTTATAGTAAAATTTATTTGGTTTACTGTACTGTATTTATGTTTATAAAATGTAAATAATTATGGATAAGAATAAACGTGTCAAATGCACATAATAAATAGTATTCATTTCAGTTTTATAAAGGTGTTGAAGGTGATCTGTCCGCTTTTTTCTTGCAATTTCAGAAAGTAATTACTTAAAATTTTTTAGTATGGTTAAAAATCGTGAACTTACTGTGCCCGAAAGAAGTAAAATTGTGTTGCTCATTGCCAAGGACATTTGCGGTTGAAAATTTCTTAAATTATGAAGTGGTTAAGATTTAAATGAACAGGTTTCTATTCGATCTATTATTGAAAATATTTGCATGCAATACTAAAGTTGTAAACCTTTTTGAATTTAAACGCGATTATTAGTTTACAGAAAAAAATAATGCAAAAATCACGTGATTAGTCGATCGGCACATTTACCATAATGTAAAATAAAATATGGCAACCTCAGAAATTTACAGTTTAAAAATTAGTATTAAACATGTACATTTTTAACAAATTAAGATGCTATTTGATTTGTTATCCCAAGTCCATCCGATTTTCTGTTGTAAGTTACATATGCAACCCAAATATCAAAACCACAATTCGCGCCAGGCCGGCAAAATTTGTAATATTAAAATTGCTTTGAAATATTTTCACATAAAAATACCTACGCGTATTATACTGAAATAGTTAAAAATCTACCTTTACGTTGATTTTGCTGCAGTTCTTCCTCAAATACTTATACTTCGTTTCAAAAAGAGAGAGGTAAATTTCTGAACAGACCCAAATAATAGCTAAGTCTCATTGGTTGAGAACAAGGCAAAATCACACAGTCCTATACTATTAACTGTTGAATATTTTACTATCTTTGACTGCTTATGTTACGTTTGTGCTTTTCAGAGTTTTGTTAATAGTTACCATATTACTATAGCTATTTTACGGTGTGCACTAATTTCTTTTAGAGCTTCGACTTGCAGATTATGTAACATGTGATTACAAGACCTTCACTTATTTTAAAATTATACAAATCTGAAGCTGTTGATTTCAAGAATGGATTAGGAACCTAGCGCTAGTACTACTACAAACACAGGTGTGCATTCTCCTCCGAAGAAACAAGAGAAAGCTATCCACTTGAGTAGTATTAGTAAACAGGCAATTATTAATGCTTACAAAAAAAATGTAACAGATACATCCCACATAAGAAAAGGTGACATATTAGAGCAGATCTCCCAAGTAATAGGTAACTTTACTGAGCGTGATATGTGGAACAAATCTCCACAGTATAAAATATGATTCTAGCAATTTTCAGACTGACAGTATATCGACTTGTTGGTGAAAATAAAAAGAGGAAATAAGATAACTGATAGACATTCTGCTGGACTAACACAAATATTGTAACACTCAGAGAGGCCTTTGTAGAAGGATTTACCACAGGATTAATAAAATCCATCCGAAAAAGGACATCGACTTGGAATATTACATATTGACAGTTCAGATGGCTTCATAGAAAATGGTTTGTTAGTGCTTGAGGGGAAAAAAAGTCTGCCTATTATGAGGAAATGAACACTGCCTTGTTTGAGTACTGATTCACTAAGATATTACTTTATTTATCACCATCGACTTCATGGAGAAAAGCGGGCATACAAAATTGGTTACGAAATAAGGATAGAATGTATGAAGATCATTTGGTCAGAGCAAAATTATTGAATTTAGTAAAAATGGTTCATATGTAATTAATGAATCAGCAAAATTAGAAAACAAGACTGAAAAATGAGGTTGGCATGAAAAATAAAATTTTTAAATTAAATGAAGTTAAGCAGCTCTTGCATGATGCTATCAATAATGTAACCACAACCACTTGAAAAACTGCATAAATCATGTCAAAGAAGAAACACATATAAAGAATCTTGATGGAATTATCGATGAAGTTATAGAAACAACATTCATAATTTCTATTGAGGAGGACGATAGTGATAGTGATGAATAGGTTTCCTCACCAGCATCAAAATGAATTCAAAAATCATGAAATAGTTTATAAGAACATCTATTTTTATCATTAACTTTAATTGATTCCTACTGTATTCATTTCGTTGTTGTATTACAAATATCAGACGAAATAAAATGATTCATAAAGTAATTTGTTTGATCAACTTCAATTCCCCAGTGGTTAATTTAAAAAATGTTAGTTATTTAACTTAACAGTAAAATGCCTCAAGATTACATAAGTAGTTGCTTAAAGTTCTTGAGGAAATATTGTAGATCCTATCTAAAAACATAAATATCAGATAAGATATATTGGGTCTGGGAAAAAGTTCGTGGCGTTTTTCCCGATAGATGGCATTGGTTGCCGATAACTAAAGAACAACAAGTCACAGCGACACCACCGACGGCTCGTTTTTTAGATGACCTTCCGAACGTTAGTTTGAGCGTAGAAACATTGTAATCGGTGCAGTGGTTGGAAAGTTATTCGCACTTGAAAATGGAGAAGAATAATGAGAAATTTCGCTATATTCTGCAATATTATTATGATAAGGGGAAGAACGCTGCGCAGGCTTGTGATAAAATTTGTGCTGTGTACGGTGAAGGTACTTTATCGAAATCTGTTGCGCGGAAATGGTTCGCTCGCTTTCGTTCTGGAAATTTCAATGTGAAAGATGAGTCACGCTCCGGTCGTCCAATCACTGAAAAATCTGATGAAATTCTTGAAAAAGTCCAACAAGATAAGCATATCAGCAGTGTCGATATTGGCATGGAGCTAGGCATTGACCACAAAACTGTTTTGAACCATTTACACAAAGCTGGTTACAAAAAAAAGCTTGACGTATGGGTTCCTCATGAGTTGAGCGTGAAAAACATGATGGACCGAATTAACATCTGCGATGCGCTGCTGAAACGGAATGAAATCGAGCCGTTTCTGAAACGTTTAATAACCGGAGATGAAAAATGGATTACGTACGATAATCGGAAGCGTAAAAGATCGTGGATAAAGGATGGTGAGCCGTCACAAGCGTTCGCTAAGCCAACATTGACGCCAAAAAAAGTGATGCTGTGTGTATGGTGGGACTGGAGGGGAATCGTCCACTACGAGCTACTTCCAACTGGTCAGACGATTGATTCTCAACTCTACTGTGCACAACTAGAGAGATTACGCCAGGCGATTGAAAGAAAACGGCCCGAATTGATTAATAGGAAAGGTGTTGTCTTCCATCATGACAACGCCCGACCACACACTTCTTTGATGACCCGTCAAAAATTGAGAGAGTTTGGTTGGGAAGTTTTGATGCACCCACCTTACAGTCCGGATATAGCACCCTCTGACTATCATCTGTTTCGATCTCTGCAGAACTCTCTCAATGGAATTAAGTTGGTTTCAAAAGAAGCCTGTGAAAACTACTTGATTCAGTTTTTCGACCAGAAACCACAGAAGTTTTTCACCGATGGGATCATGGATCTACCAAAAAAATGGCGAAACATTGTCGATAATAATGGAGCATATTCGGTTTAAATGAATTCGTCCACGCGCCATGCGAGGACCAGTTGAATTTTACTGAAAAAACGCCACGAACTTTTTCCCAGACCCAATAAAAACAGGGTGTGAAAGGTCATTACTTTTAATTATTATTAATTAATTAACATTATTATGTATAAGTAATGTACCTATAATGACATACTATTAGAACTTTTTAAACAAATTAATATTATTACATGTGTTTTCTCAAGAAATATCTATACACTTAAAAATTAGAATTTTCATACATCGATTATGTAGGTAATTTTGATGGAGCCTGTGGTTGATTAACCTAATCACCGAAAGTTGATATATAACCCTCTTCCACATTAATTTTCGTATTCTGTATACATATTTCGACAACTAAGTTGTCATCATCAGCAGATAATGTTTTGTTGAAACAGTACAGATCGTGTGTGAAATTTGTTTTTGTACGGGTATTTTGCCGTAGTTTTTCAAGTGCGACACGGTTTAATTATCTGCTGATGATGACAACTTAGTTGTCGAAAGACGTATACAGAATACGAACCTTCAGTGATTAAAAAAAATACATCGATATTGTAAACTTTCACGTATTGTACTATTGCATTTGTAATTCTGATCTAAGTAGTAGGCACCGGTTTCTTATTTTAGACATGTTTCCAAATTTAATTTTACCGCGCAAAATTGATTTCAGGAATTTTGTGGTTTGTAATTTGGGCTTGGGGTCTATTCGGAAAATTGTCTCTCTATTTGTGAAACAGAGTATAGTGTACTTAAATCGGACTCTCGTGTTAACATAATGACATTCTTTAGTTCTACTTTACAAACAAGTCCATTTATGCTGAAAAGACAACAATGCGTTAACCAAACCAATATAATATTTATTTACTTAAACATATTTACGAATTATGCCTTAACTGTAAGTTTTCAAAAAAAAGCACAAAAGTACTTATTTTGTATTTAGAATTACGCAAGAATGTACCTTTTGAACACGAATTTAATTTAATATTACGATATTTTCGCTTTACCAGTATTATTTTTCGTATTTAGTACAAAATCTAAAACAAATATTTCTATGCATAAACTTTTTGAATTTTGAACAAACATTCAAATTCGAGCGCCAAATAAGGTAAACACCATGCGCTCTAAATTCCGATGAGCAGTCCTAGATGGAGCGACAAAAGAAGACGGTGACGCATAGCTGACATGCTTGTAGCAATGTAGAAATGCCCAATTAAGCTAAAAAACCATCTCCATATTTCCCAACAAAGTAAGTACATGTACATTTTTCATTTGAATTTCAAAAATATTGATCGAAATGGCCACGTTAAGTATCCATTTCCGCCTTACAACAGGAACAGGAAACCTTCGTTCAAGATGGTGATTTTCCTGTTAGTGACTTTAAAAAACAAAGCGCTCTGTCATTCGATTATTAAATTTGTAAACATAACCTTACGTGAATAAGATTTAATTCAAATAATTTGATTTATATACTGACAAGTATTAACAATCATTATTTTATATTGTTAGATGAAAAAGTTGTAAAAAAGGAACAGACAAATCTATACTTCTAATATACTTTCATTCACGTACAAATGATTATTTTACTTTTACAACTTATAGAAAATGATAAAAATCACAGAGGCAGACCCCAAAAAGCTCAAAGATGCCATAGGAAATACGAAATTTTTATTAACAGGTAATATAGAAGGAGAACTACTTCAAGATACTGAATTAATACCAGTAAGTATGTTAACTATATTTTTTAACTTACACTGTTAAAAAATACTATCATAGATCGACGTTAGTGGGAGATTTATTCCACAAGGAATATCTATAAATGAATTAGGAAAACAATTGCTTAAAGCATCAGGTGAAGGAAATGTAAATGAAATAAGGAGTTTAATGGGTAAAGGAGCCCCTTTCACTGCTGATTGGGTACAAATATTTTTACTAGTATTAAGGAATATGATATACATAAGTTTTCAGTTAGGTACAAGTCCTTTACATTTAGCTGCACAAAATAATCATTTGGAAGTGTGTGAGATACTTTTAAAAGCTGGAATTTCAAAAGACGCAATAACCAAAGTATCCAGAACACCTTTACATATGGCTAGTTATGAAGGCCATATAGAGATTGTTGAATGTTTATTGAAACATGGTGCCGATTATGATTGTCGTGATATGGTAAAAATATTTTTTGTGTTTATTTTCTTTGAAATTATATTTATAATAATGAATCTATAGTTGGAAATGACTCCCTTGCATTGGGCTGCACAAAATGGCCATGCAGAAGTAGTTACTCTTTTAATTAGATATGGTGCTTCCACCAATCCTGTAAATAAGTTTGATCTGACTCCAGCTGACTTAGCATTACAAATAAAAAGACAGGATATTCTAGAAATAATAAATATAGCTATAAGAGATCCTTTAATAGCAACACAACATTTGCAACTTGAAATGACTAGTGATAGTAATGATACAATGGATGTGACTGAATTAAAAGATGGTCAAGTGAATTATGTTCCTATACGTAAGTGCCACTATTTTTAAAAATTATATATATATTTATATCTATTGCAGAAGCTGTTACATTAGAAGATGTTGATAGTGAAGATTCTGTAGAACAAGAGCAAATAAATATTAATCAAGCAGGTAAAATTTTTTCAATTATATTAATCAAAATGCATAAATGTATATGTTATATTTTTAGAGCCAGAAGAACAAATTCAAGACATAATAGATGAAGTAGAGGAACCCCAACCAGATCCTTCAATATCAGAATCATTTAAATATTTACAAGAACATGGTATTACCATGCTTTCTACAGATAATAGTAATATATTATCAACTGTTATGGAAAGTGGACATTCTGTTGTGTTAACAGGTATGTTAACATTAGTCTACCATTATAAAAGTAAATATAGAGATACACATTATATACAAACACAATACAATATTAGTAATTAATTAACATTTTTAATTTTAGATGTGGGAAAACAAGTACTGAATTCTATAAAACCAAGTGATACTATTAATGTTATTCCTAAATTAAGTCCTCCTAAACCACCATCTAAAGAAAATAGTGTCATGTTAAATATGAAAAAAATTATCACTGTTACTCCTGAAGAATTCTTAGCCATGACAACTAACGGAACGTTATCGAACAATTTTATTAAACAAGTAAATACTAAATTAATAACAATTCCAAAAAATAACATGAAAAGGATTGTAATGAAAAAGAATAAAACAACACCAATAACAACAACAACAATAAATGTAAGTGAAATAGAAATTAGTATATACATGATTATAACAGTATCCAGATATGTATACTTTCATTATTTGGAGAACTGTCTTTTCTTTTCAGTGAATATTTAATATTCTTCTCATCTATTTTGTTATCAACCTAATCTTTTGTAGGTATCCAAAGTCCAAAAACCACCCGATCCTAGTCCTGATGTGGAAACTTTAAAGAAACAATTACTAGATGCCCATAAACTTATAGAAGAATATAAAATAAAATTAAGAAGAAAAGAAATGGAAGCAGATCGCTACAAACAACAATTAAAGCTTCTGTTGGAAGCACAATAATAATAAATTTATTAATAAATTATTGACAGCGATATAAAATAGATGGGAGTGTATGTAAAATAGAACTATCTGTCCGTCCATGAATGTCTAAAGAAATTCCATTAAATTACAGAAAGATGTTACTATTCAATAATGTAAATAAAATTAATTCTAGTATTAGACTTCTTCAATCTGATTTTTTATAATAAATTGTTTCTTCTTATTTATTAAAACACCACATAAAACATTGCTATCTATTTTATATGCAAAGTTTCTATTTTTTTTCTATTCCAAAAGTTGTTTTTAATTTTGCCATACATTTGTAGTATTTTAATTTTCTATTTTTTCAGTCATAGTCATTATGGATTAAATTAATCATTCTGCATATTTTGACTGTAAATTTTGGTGTAAAATAATGTTGTACCAAAGTAAGTATAAATAATGTTCTTTTTTCATATATGTACATTTGTATATGTTTTTTAATTCATTTAACTTTTGTATAATACATGAAGATAATTTAGTAAGATGACAATGATTATAATTATTACATATTAAACTATGCCAAAATATGATAGATGTTTTGTTGAATAAATTATGTTTGTATATTTTTGTATGTATAGAGGTACCTAGGTAGAAAGGTATATAACAATAAAGTTTGTTATTTTTTGTAATTTTTTTTTCATTTTTGGTACATAAAATTTCATAAATGTTTATGATCAGTTTCACCACTACAATCGTCTCTCTGAATTTATGATCTATTCCTAAACTACAACAAAAAACACTGTTTTCGTTTATGTGTATAGCATAAGTTGGACCAAAATCTGCTGATGACAACTTAATTGTCGAAACACAGAGAATACAAACGTTGATGTGGTAAGAGGTTTTTAGCTTTTTTTTTGATTAACCATAATGGTAGTTTCATAATAAATGCTCCAAGTGTTACTAATTATGATTAAATGTATTGTAAGTATTTGTAGTTAAATGTCTAGTAATTAATTTTTGCCCTTATTCAAATCTTAAAAACATTTTTAAATTTCTACATTATTTTCTGTCACATACAAAGGATGAAAAATTATAGTTTCCTCTTAAAAACTATTTATCCTGCTGCTATCTATAGTTAAGTTTTGAACTTGTCTACAGAAACAAAATCGAGCAGAAAAGTGAAAGTACAAAATAAAAAGTAAACAATATATTGTTTGAATAATATTATCTTAATAATAATATTAACTTTAAGTGATTTCAATATACATTCCACGTATATACTTCAAGAAAATAATGAAATAGTTGCATAAGGGGTAAGTTGTTTGAATACAAAATAACCTGGTAATCCAAAACAAAAACAGCTGATATACAAGTGTCAAAATTTATTTTATATTTTATCGACGGAATTCATGTTAGTTTATGTCACGATTCAACATAAAATATTTATGGTGTGACTGTTTTTTTCGACATTCGGGCCGTGAAACAAAGCAGCGACGAAATCAGGTTTAAACTGACAATTTTGTGGGGTCATGTTAGGTCACAGTACTTCACTGACATTGATTTTACCATTACGCTCTTTCCACTATTTTCAGGCAAATAGTATAAAGAATGGATAAATTGCCATAGCATTTTGTTTCCTAGTAATGGAGAGACTCTTTTGTGGTGAATTTGAATTCTTCAGTAATTTTGATTCGGCCAACTTAGCTAAAGTAGAACTTGTACCACAAAGTGAATCAGGTCAGTTGTAAACACATTAAGAAAATCTATACCTTACATAATTAATATATGTTCCTTGTATATTTAAAAAAAAAAATAGTTGTGACACCTGCTAGCAATACCGGAAAATCTGTTATTCCTGAAATTCCAGACGTAGAATTTAATATTTGGACAAAACCTGATTGTTGTGGAACTGAATTTGAAAATTCTAATCGAACATGGTTCTATTTTGGCATAAGAGGTATGATTACACAAATTTTTAACATAAATATATCTTCAGTTTACATATTTCCCATTAATATTAACATTTTATTTTTGTGCATACTTCTTCAATTGTTTCTAAAAGGAAACTTAACAAACTTACTTTTTAGTAAATAAAAGAATGTATTGTAAAAGTAGAAAATGAAAATAGATAGGTACTGTTTAAAATATAATAGCAGCAATTTTAATTTTCATTTTGTAGCAAATGCTCCAAATGTTCTTGTCAAAATAAATTTAGTCGACTTAAACAAACAGGCGAAAATGTACAGCCAGGGTATGGCACCTGTATACCGCGTGTTACCAGGTAAACCACATTGGGAACGCATTCGAGACAGACCTACATATTCGGTGTGTAAAAATTCACTTAAGTAAAAGCCAATTCTATTAATTGCAATTTTTTTGTAGTCTGAGGAAGTTTTCACGTTAAGTTTTAAATATAGAACTCCGGAAAATATACAAAGTATTACCTACTTCGCCTTCACATATCCATATTCATACACAGATCTCCAAAATAATCTGACTGTCATTGACAGTCGTTTCTTCAGCTCTGATCCTCTGTCGAAAGAGGATATATACTATGTGCGTGAATGTTTGTGTCATTCGTTGGAAGGTAGACGGATCGATCTTATCACTATATCATCATATCATAATATTACTACCGAAAGGGAAACGAGACTGAAAAATTTATTTCCTGAAGAAAATAAACTAAGACCATTTAGATTTATAGGAAAAAAAGTAAGTATATCAAAAAAGTCATTATAATATTTGCATTTGTTTAAATAACTTCATTATTTTATTTTTGAATATTATTTATTATAAAGAGTATTTCAAAACGTACATATGTACAATATATCGCTAAATTTAATAAATTACTACAAGTTAAAGACTACTGTCAGTAAAAAACTTCTTGGATATTACTAGAATACTTGTGTTGAAAATTTACATTATTTAAAACATATGTCAGAAAAATTACTGTACATTCTATATGTGGCTTTTAAAATTTGTCTATCATCTGTTTATTCAATCATATTCAACTCTTAGAAAAGAAGCCTTAGCGTTTCAGTACTGCAGTCATTAGCACGCTCGCTTCGAATCTCGCAAATATTTTTTTCATATAATTAACATGCATCACATGAAAAGAATCTTCAAACCATGTGCTTTTTGACATATTAAAACTGATATGACCAATTTATAAATGAAAGTTCGTATTTCTATTAGGCAAGGGTGACGCACGAATAAGCCACAGTCTCTCACGCCGTGGCTATTCACCTGTTTGGTCTTTGGGTGGATTCAATTCATTTCTTAAATAAATTAAATACATAATTGTAATTTTTTAAAATATGTTCCAATACTATTACCATATACTGACTGATCTGAATCACTTATTGTAGAAGTGAATCAGGTCAGTTAGTTTTTAATGTAAATCTCTTTTTAAACATAATTTGAAATTTTTAAAATATTGTATTTACGTTTTGTGAGGCTCTTTTTTACAAATGCTCCAGAGAAAGTTTGCAATAATTTAGTATTGGGCTCTATAGAACATTTTAAAATAAAAAATCTATATGAGCATATGAAAAATTTAGTTTAATTTCTAGATATTTTATTTCAAGATTTTCAAAAATCTTTAAGAACGTAATAGGTAAATAATTGTATACTACAACCAACTCTCAAAATGAATGAGCAATTAAGTATTACATCTTTTAACAAAAAATTTAATTTAATGCAATGTTTCCCATTTACGCGCGATTGCCCTACGGGGCACTTTAATTTAATTTTTTGTTATCTTAAACACTTGTTTTACTTATTTTTGCAAAGTGCACTTGCTAGAATTTAATATTGTATATTGGGAAAATCTAAATTTAGTTAGGGCGTCGAGATTCGAAAACGTTTAAGAAGTAAGTTATATTAATAATTACCCAATAAGGTTATTTATATTTAACATAGTAAGTTACTGGCTTATTACACCGGGGTCTCGTATTTGAGTCTGATAGCCTGCTGCCTGAAAGTTTAGTGTGATTTCCTTTTCCTATTTAAGCGAATATTGACTACCAAACATCTTAAGTCACACCACATGGGCGACCGTGATAATAACTTATGATCTGTTACTGCCGCTATAATTAACGTTAAACTATTTGGGGATGTAAAGACATGGATTATTATTATTATCCAATTTATTATTTCCAATAGGGACTTGACAACTTTTAATTCAATTTGTGAACGCACCCTTTCACTAATCATCGAACTGTCACTGTCAATTTATTCAGTAAACTTAACATTTTCATCATGGTAAAGTACACGAACGAACAACGTCTGCAAATTATAAAAATTTACTACAGAAATTCGGAGTCGGTGACCGCTACTTTAAGAGCGTTAACTCCGATTTTCGGTCGTAATTCTCGCCCTAGTAGACAGGCAGTAACAAGTTTAGTGCAAACATTTGAGTCTACATATTCGTTGTGTGATGTTGCCGTGTCAGTGAGACAACGGGTTGGTCGAAGTGTCGAAAATATCGCTGCCGTTGAAACGTACGTAGCAAATGATCCAAATCAGTCAATTCCACGGCATTCTCAAGATTTGGGCATCGCCCAGACCACTTTATGGCAAATTTTGCGTAAGGATCTTGGTTTACACCCATACAAGATCAAGCTGACTCAAGAATTGAAGCCGATGGACCATTTGAAGCGACGTACGGTCTCCGATTGGGCTCTGGAGAAGATGCGCCAAGATGATCAATTTCTTCGCAAAATCATTTTCAGTGACGAAGCTCATTTTTAGCTCAATAGGTTCGTCAACAAGCAAAATATGCGCTATTGGTCGGGTGAAAATCCACATGTGCTTCATGAAACACCACTTCATCCACAAGAAATAACTGTTTGGTGCGGTTTGCATGCCGGCGGCGTCATAGGGTCATATTTTTTCGTCGACAATAATGATCGTCACGTTACTGTGAATGGTAATCGTTATTACGCCATGATTACCGATTATTTTTGGCCCGAATTGGAAGATATGGACTTGGACAACATGTGGTTTCAGCAGGACGGTGCCACACAGCACACGTTACAATCGATTTATTGAAGAGTAAGTTTGATGAGCGTGTTATCTCAAGAAATGGACCAGTCGATTGGCCGCCTCGTTCGTGCGATTTAACGCCTCTAGACTTTTTTCTTTGGGGCTACGTCAAGTCATTGGTCTATGCCAACAAGCCGACAACGTTGGAAGAGCTCAGAGCCAACATTGAACGCGAAATAGCAGCCGTTTCGGCCGAGCCATCGAAAATTGGGTCCAACGAATCGACCGCTGCAAACGTGCCCGCGGTGGCCATATGAACGAAGTCGAGTTCCATTCATAAATGTTTTGATTGTACTTCAACCCGATAATAAAGTTTTTGAAATATCTCAAATGGTCTGCATTTTATTTTGAAAAAAAGTTGTCAAGTCCTTATTGGAAAACCCTTTAGATGGTACACCTTCATTCGCCCCTTCTTATCCAGTGGATTTGGTTAACAGTAGCTCGTAGCTTTTTTGTTGCCTTTTCCTACAGTAAGGATGACAGAGTCATCGGGATAAATTACATTTATTGTAAGCACTTAATGTTTATAGATGAAAGTCGATTAGAATGATGAAACCGAAGAATTAATCGCTTTAACAATTGATTCACAAACGTGTAAATTACTTGAATCTGTGATTAATATATGTATATATGCATACATTCGTAAAATATAATCATCTTTATTTCACCAAAATACAGACACTATAATTTTGCGATGTTAGGACTTCGGACATGCGCCCTTCGAACTATAATGGGTACAAATTCTAAGCAGTTTTTGCGATAGAATTTATTTATTAATATATTTTTAATTTGTCATATTATTTTTATTTTACGGGTTTTTTATTTTTAATTTTCATAGCAAAAAGGAGAGAGGTAATCTACCCTCATCAAATACATTTAAGTAGGTCTTCGAGTGTTAGATATATTTCTCAGGATTCATTTACAACGATGATAATGATCTAAAAATAAAAGACATTTACAATAAACGTAATTTTATTATGTAGATGTCCATACGTATTCGATTTTATTGCAACACAGGTCCGAAATACTTTTTTCAAATCTGTTGATAGGAAATAACTCAAAAACAGAAGAGTATAATACTAAATTATTGCGCATCTTATTAGGAAGATTTGACTAAGTTTCTAATATACTACTTCAATTAAGATCATATATATTCAGAAATGTTACTATTTCAGGTAATTTTCATTTCTGCGAGAGTACACCCTGGCGAAACACCATCCAGTTTCGTCTTTAACGGTTTCTTAAATCTCCTTACAAACAGAGAGGATCCTGTAGCTATAGTTTTACGTAAAATTTACGTATTCAAACTTATTCCGTGTTTAAATCCGGATGGAGTTTCCAGAGGCCACTACAGAACCGATACTAGAGGTGTTAATCTTAATCGGGTTTATCTGAAGCCTAATGTGTCCTTACATCCGTCTGTATACGCTGCCCGAGCGCTGCTGAGATACCACCACTATGGTTACGAGAAAGACGAAGAACTGAATTCCAACAGTGGTTCCGAAACATACGATTCTTGTTTTTCCGAAGAAAACGTTCAAGTGAATGACAATAAGTTGAGCAAGAAAGTCTCTCACATGACGCTGGAGGAAAACGCGAAAAATAAAAACGAAGATCCAGAGACTTTGTGTTCGAAATGTAAGAGAATCATATTTAAATTGGATGGAACAATGTTGTCGAGCCTTTCTAGTATAATTCCAGTATTTAATAATAAAAGAGATCGATCGTTATGTTTAGGGAGAAATTGCTGTAAAAACTGTGGTGAGGAACTGTCGGATGATTCGGAACTTTTTTGCGAATCAGAATCCGTTTATCAACAGCCCCATGGTGATTCGAATTGCAATGATTCCGAATTATTTCTGTATGTGGATATGCATGGACACGCTTCAAAGAAAGGTATATTTATGTATGGGAATCACTTTGATGATCTAGACAGAAATGTGGAGTGTATGCTATTACCGAAACTTATGAGCATAAATAATCATAACTTCCATTTTACTGCGTGCAATTTTACAGAAAGAAATATGTATTTAAAGTAAGATGTGATATTTTTTCTATTAAAGTATTGGTGTTGTATTTGTGAAATATCCTTTGCAGAGATCGTAGAGACGGTATGAGTAGAGAAGGTTCTGGACGGGTAGCTGTTTTAAAAATGACAGGATTAATTCGTAGTTATACGTTAGAGTGCAATTATAACACTGGAAGACTAGTAAATGTCCTACCTCCAACGATAAAAGAAAGTCATAACAAAAGTGTTCATACATTGCCTGTTCCGCCCAAATACAATCCTCATATTTTTGAAGAAGTAAGTATTTCTAGGATAAATACATAATTTTGTTTTAATTGTGTAGTAATATATAGTAGTTTATGATTGATACTTGGTCAAATCCAACAGTATTGGATTACTTTAAAATACAATAATCTTTCTTAATATAATTAAAATTCTAAGTTTATTGATGTGACATTGTAATGGTCCGTGAAATTTTTTGAACCATATTTTTATTTTCTGTATATTTTTATATAAGTAAAAATGCTGCTTAATTTATATTTTCCAAAACGTAAATATATTGTACTAATTCTCAGAATAGAGGCCTTAATTAATATAAATCCATTGTGATATTTACATAATTTTGTTTAAGTATATTCATGCGTATTTTCCCTAATGTATTATTGAAATTCTCAGAACGGTTTTAATTATACAAGGGATATAAATGTGTTTTAACTTTTGACTTGTGAAGTTTGCCTTTTCTACGGTTCCGATATTGTTATATTCCTTGTACTTTACCGCTGTTATTTGTTATTGTTCTAGCAACTAATTTATCATATATATTTCATCATTTTTGTAAGTTTACACTAAGGTAACCTACGTAGGCAGTTTCTACATTTGTTATGTACAGGTTTACAGGTTAAGTATATAGTACATTATCGCGTTTGACAGCAATATAAATATAGTATTTAATTTGATATCCTCGCTTGCTGTTGACATTTTATTTCATACGACAGTAATCACGTGATCGGCAAACATTCCTGATTTATATATTCGTTTTCTTAATATTTTAATTTTCCCATTTTTATATTATATGCTTTATTTTAAAAGAGTGTAGTAATTGTTTATTTTATATTATATTGTCTCAGTTTATGGTGTTCACTTATAAGTAACAACCCAGGTCTGATGGTAATTCGTTTATGTATAGAGTAGATAACAAAATTTATATTTATATAAATAGACGGGGAATGTAAATGAGGACACAGGAGCGTAAGAGCTCAAGAAGCAGGTCGGTCTGTCCAGAGTATGTGTGTCGTCTGATACTATCATTCAATAATTTTTTTTGCAAAGAAGAATTCGAGAGAATATTGTGAAAATATATATATTTCCCTACAAGCGAAGGTCGACAAGCAACATTTAATATTATACAAGAGCGAATTATTAGTGAGTGCACGCATCAACGTATTAGGTTGAGAACGTTCAAAGCAAATACCATCTATATGCAAACAAGATAAGTGCTTATACATATACATAAATACAGAGACAATATAAAGTAAAAAATTGTATATAATGTAATTTTGTTGTTTTCTTTATTATTTATATGATTCTGATTATTATTAAACTTGTAAATATTTTATGAGATTTTTCCGCTATTCAAATTAAAGGGGTGTTAATATATGTGCATCCTTCTTCGTAATTCAAATCGCCCTGGGAATTATTATTTGTATAGAGTAGTATCTTTACATTTATTTGTAAAATCACATGTTCAATTCAGTTTGCTAGACGGTACATTCTGTTGGATTATAATAAATTGTTACATCACCCCAGGTCCTTGTATTTTTTATAATTTCCAATATTAATTATCATTTAAGGCGTCCAATAAAATGTAAAGATATTTAATACCGAATAAAAATTTGGTAATAAATGGCTCAAAATGAAATGAAATAAAAAAGAACCGTACCAACATAATATAATCATCCTTTTTTAGCGCAATTCCTGGATCTAAAACTTTTCGTACTCGCGAAAATTTTGACAAAATTACCTTCGATTTAACGTCACTTTCGTATCGTATTCTCTCGTATGTTTGTATGGTTGCGAATATTTTTATTGTCGTAGATTTCATTCGTTTTTTAATATAGCTCTTTAATTTTTAAAATTTACTATTATTAGATGCGCAACTAAGTTCTCGCTGTTTTTCAAGAGATGGCTCCAGTAGTAAGTGCTGATCGATTGTGACATAACCAAAACATCATAAACCGAGCTTAGACATATGGTAAACAAACCGCTATGTCACATTAGTGATTTTGTTTTTGCGTCATATACTTTTGGTTGTGTGAAAATGTCTGATTTTGTGCCAAATAATCGTCATTTACTTGAAGTGTTGCTTTTCTTCTTTCATTCGAAGAAAACGGCGGCTGAAGAGCATCAAGAACTTTAAAAAGTTTACGGAGATGCTGCTCTAAGTGAAACAACGTGCCGTGAATGGTTCCATCGCTTCAAAGACGGTGATTTCGATGTTGGCGACCGTTCGCGTGAAGGAAGACGCTGAATTGGAGGCATTGCTTGATGAGGATCCGTGCCAAACGCAAAAAGGGCTTGCTTCAGCATTAGGAGTTATCCGCCAAGCCATTTCCCAGCGATTGCATGCGTTGGGAATGATTCAAAAACAAGAAACTTGGGTTCCTTATGATTTGAAGCCAAGAGACGTTGAGCGTCGTTTTTTCGCCTGTGAACAACTGCCTCAGTGGCAAAAAAAGGAAGGGTTTTCTTCATCGCATCGTTACGGGTGATGAAAAATGGATTCATTACAGCAACCCAAATGGAACAAAATCATGGGGACTGCCCGGTCATGCTTTTATGTCGTCGGTTCGGCCGAATATTCACGCTGCGAAGGGTTTGCTGTGTATTTGGTGGGACCAGGGCGGTGTTATTTATTATGAGCTGTTGAAACCGAACAAAACCATCACTGGGGAACGGTATCGAACTCAATTGATGCGATGGAGCCGAGCACTGCGCGAAAAGCGGACACAATACGAGCAGAGACACGAAAAAGTGATTCTACAGCATGACAACGCTCGGCCTCACGTTGCCAAACCCGTTAAAACCTACTTAAAAACGCTCAAATGGGAGGTCCTACCCCACCCGCCATATTCCCCAGATATTGCTCCGTCCGATTATTACTTGTTCCGTTCGATAGCACATGGTCTGGCTAATCAGCAATTCCGCTCATATGAAGACATCTCAAAATGACTTGATTCGTGGATAGCCTCGAAACACGAACACTTCTACCGTGACGGTATTCGAGCTCTGCCAGAAAGATGGGAAAAAGTTGTCGCTAACGATGGGCAATATTTTGAATGATTCATTTGTAAACATTTTTTCACAATAAAGTTGCATTTTCATAAAAAAAAAACAGCGAGAACTTAGTTGCACGCCAAATATTATTCAAAAAACGTGTGAGTGAAATAGTTAACGTAATTCTCTGATAACTTTTTATTTTAGGTTGGCAAGGCTATGGGAGCAAGTATTTTGGATCTGACCGGTCAAAACCCGTTGACGCGTCTTCCCAGTTCTGAATTCCATTCCTTGAGCGGCTTAAGGGAATGGTTGCGTATACATTGCTCTAACGAGTTTGGAGACATACGAAATGTCTCGACCAAATTGAAATTGAGACACTCCGCAAGCTTGCACGCCCCTCAGGTAGGCAAACATCCACAGCAACAACAACAACAACAGCAGGTGTCTCAAAACGTAGATGACGAAAATGTCACCATACGTCAATGTGCAATATCCTAAATATTGTATAGTACAAATTTTCGAAATGAGATCTCCTTTTTTTAATATATGTATATATATATATATATACACATATATATATATATATATATATATATATATATATACATATATACACACACACATATATATATATACATATATACACATATATATATATATATCATTCCTTCCACGATCAAATATTTTTAGAGACATTATCAAGACTTGCCTACTTTTTTTGAAAATAAATTTAAAAAGAAAAACGGAGAAAATAATCTCAAACTATATATACCACATTTTTTTTGTTTTCCTAAAACATTGCCAGTATTAAAAAAGAGATTAAGTAATAAATGTGACTTTTCGAGAAGCACTTCTTTACACATTTATCGACATTTTTATATGGATGTACCTATTACAGAGGGCGTTGTTGTTGTTAAATGTGATATAGTATTATATAGTTACGTATATATAAATATATGAGAATATACACAAAAGCGACTGACCCACTTCTTTTTAAGCATCTTTATTAGTATAATTTTTCCATTTTCTTTTTTTTATTTCGTTTATATCTATGAAACTCTCACTATGCAGAAAAGGAAACAATACATGACAAATAATCAAACAATGTTAAAGTAATGGACCTGTACGCATTGTAAATTATTATTATGAAACTTGATATTTTATTAAAAAGGTTTAAAGAGAATTGCTCATTATTTTATTTATTTTGATCTTTTGTCTATCTCGTTCACATGATCAATTTTTCACTTCCTTTTTGAAAATCAAAATGCACCTAATATAGGATCAAGACAAACATTTGCTTTCATAAGAGGGCAGCAATATTATCACCAATGATTCGCTTTCAAAATGCTATATTTGTGATATATTACCTACTTATAAGACCATTATTGTGAGTTATTGAGGAGAACATAGCATTTTTAGAATACATTTGGAATTACACATTAAAAAGTCCGCCTTTTGACCAGGTAAGTCCTTAATTTATATATTTTTCATTGTTTTCCATAGTTTAAAGATATATTAATGTATATTTTTTCCTACAAAGGAGGTTAAGTAGTTTATTGTTTTCTCTAAATTTTTGAGATGAAGTATTCTATTTGCAATAGAAAATGTAATGATAATTTTATTAGAAAATATTTTATTTGAAATAAGTAAGAATAAACTAAGTAAAATAAATAGTCACGCATTTTAAATTACAGTAAATATGTAATTTTTCTTACCGGTAATATACTGTTTAAGTTAAATATCTCACCTTTCCTTTATTTAATTATATTAGATATAATAAAAAAGCAGAGCATATTTAAAAGAATGCGACATTAAATGTAACACCTAAATCTAATTTCTTCAACTAAATTAAAGTTTATAGATTTTAATTTATTATTGAACAATATTGAAAGTTGTTTCTGAAGTTGATTAACATTTAAGAAAAGGAAGTTTAATGTCATCACACTAACGAGAAGTTCAATATCATTTTTCATATTGTTTTCCAGTAAATATCTGGACAGGTATAAAAGGATATATTCTTCTAGAGCGCTATGTACAGTCTATGGGAAAAGTAACGTCTCCTCTTTATCATGGTTAAATATCAAGAGTACTTCCAAGACGGATCGTTACATATCCGCTTTCAAATATGTAAACACAAGAGTGAACAGTAAAATTGGTACTACAAACGTTTGAGGAAGTGCCAAGAGTTTAACAGGTAATAAATCTAAATAAACACCTTTTTATTTATTGTTTTCAGTATGCAGATGGGCAAAGTGAATAAGATTGGTTAGATATTTGCAGCAACAGGTATAGTTCAACTGTTTTATGTAACCATGTTCGCTGCCATATAGAAACATATTCCCCGTGAGGGAAAAATGTAGACGACTAATGGCGAAGTACTCGAATAATTAAAATAATCTTTGTTAGTACTTAATGAATCTGTAGAACTATTATCACAAAAATTTATTTTAATGTGGTAAAATTTAAATCTTATTAATACATAATTTAGTAATAACACTAGAAAATATTAGTGTTATTGCAATTATTTGATATTGAACGATCCTTTTTGGCATATAAAAAAATTTATTCCTTATGGCGAATACGATTGCGTGAAGATGCTGCTGAAACATACCCAATGCAACAAATATTTAACTAATCTTATCCATTTTATGCATTTGCATATTCAAAAGGCTGCTTAATAGAATAGGTATTTACATCTATTACTTGCCAAACCCCCTTGTAATTCTTCAAAGTAAACACTGCTGATTGAATACTCGCAGTGCTAACTATAGTGAACAGTTAGTTTATATTGCTTTAGAAGGTAGCATTCATATTTTGGTGTAACCAGGGTGAGAGTACTTTTCTCACAGACTATACTTGCCCCTAGACTAATTGCAGAAGTTTATCTGTTATTTTTAGGAACGTGATTTCTTATAGCATCACTTGAATAAATAAATCTTCGTTTCATTAAAAATTTCTATTACTTTAAACACATAATGGTTTTCTTTGATTACTTAATTTGTAAACAAAGAAAAGAAAAACGATGTTGTTCACATTTTTTTTAATCGTCAAGAAATAGTTACAATATAGTTACAAGTTATAGAATTTAAAAAGTATATGTTTTAAGTACTTGATAAGTACAAAATAAACTAACAAATAATTCACAAAATTTGTTGTAAAAATACAAGTTTGTTGTTCATTTTCATATCAAAAAAATAATATGTGTGTGTCACTGCTTAGGTTTATGAGTAGGCCTGTTTTCTTAAAATATTTGAAAGACTAAAAATAAGAATGTGATAGATATATTATAATTGCAATTTAAAAACGGAAAAATGAGAAAACTATTTCAGTCTCTCAGACAAAAAATAACACTCCAATAAGTGGAAGAACAGTGAAGAGCATTGTGTCACTTTATATCACAATGAATAGAATATGTATTTCTATTCATTGTCAACAATAACAATGCATGTATACTACCCTTGCAGTTAATGAAAAATAATAATTAACAAAGCACTGACTAGTACGTGTTTCGTTAATTTACAAATCCTCAGCTGCTTTGTTCATCGTGTGTAATTTAAAAAATTACAATAGGCCCCTATGAAGATTACTTAAACTTTACTTTTTGAGCAATTAACCAGTTAATTAATAATCCATAGTCGCTGGTTCCAAAACATAGACCACCCAAAAAAAGGTAATAAACTATGAACATTTACCGTTAATTTACGACTTTTTTCACAAAAATTGTAAGCAAAATAGTTTACAGATCATTTGTTCTAAGCCATTTAATTATAAAGTTAAAGAATAGCTAAACGTTATGAATTTTCTCCGTCGATTTGTCCAAGTTTTACTACAAAATTATATAGAAACATCTACAAAAACTACATTAAAATATATATTTCACACTTTCTATGGTACTATCCAAAATGTGTTGCAAACATATTAAGGTCCAAAGATTTATGTAGAACGTTGTGTATTGTATAATTGGACAGATATATTTCATTACTTAATGCCAGGCGCAATAACTGATTATATATGTCCAAGGTTGGTCATTATTTCAAATATTCAAAAAATATGAAATTTCTCATATTGTTCATATTTACCGCGGTTGCCTTTAATTTTCTTCGAAATGGTAGATGTCGCAAAATTCAGTTTACTTTTTTTTTGTATGTTAAGTTTTTGTTATATTATGGCGTCTTATTTGTAAATATAGAATATGAACTGTCTGATTTGATTTGTTTACATTGAATACGACTCGTGTAAATTATTCTAATCTAAGAACGGGTAAGCAGATGTAATTTTTATATAGTGGGGCATTATGCTATATACAACTTAAATTTTAGAATCGATTGTAGAATGACTCAAAGAGAATCGAATAAAAACAAGAACATTGTTTTTGATATATTATCTAGATGATTGTACAATAGATAAATATCCATTTTGTTTTGAACAAAAGTAAGCCATTCTGTAAGTGACTGAATATATTGTTGGAGAGATGGTGGCCTCATAACTCAACATGGAAATGAATGAGATTTTCAGCTGTTCACTGCAATAATGAATAGGCATTATATAGATCAGTATAGTGTAATTATTATGTATGCTGTTAAAAGAAATTGTTCAGAAAGTTTGGATTTTAGGTTTGTTATACTACTGTCTATAATACGGACTTTAACAAATGGAAAAATGTCAGAAATTGAATTCAATATTTTACCCATTATGGAAGTTTTTTTTTTTTTTTTTGATATGAAAATGAATGAATAATATTGAGCATACAGGAAGTTTTTATGCTTTTGATTTTTATCGTTTCTGTTTTATAATTTACCCTTATGAAATATTAAAGTAAAAAAGATATTTTGTATTACTTATATATTTTATATTAGTGCTTTTGTTCTAGCACAAATTTTTTATAGTGTAAATACTCTTTTGAAAGTATAAATAAGAAAAAAAATGATTTAATTTTGATAAAATTAAAGAAGAAAGGAAAACAAATTTCAATTTTAGAGAAGAATTGTTATTATCACTTAATTTTTGCAGTTATAGTATGGAGTTTATGTATGGAGTTTATATGTTTAATGTGTTTATCACATTTATAACTGCCATTTAATGGGTGTAAATGTCTGTAATAATGAAAAAAAATCATTAATAATTTCAGGAAACAAATTAAAAATATCTGGAATAAGTGAAATGAAAAGAGAATTATTTCATTTCCAATTTTAATATTAGAAAGTCACTAGGCCTGTATTAAGGAGTATATTAGAAAAATTATTGACACTGGTTGTGTTGTAAAGGTAAGTCATTACGCCATTAAAAAAATCCTGATAAGACCTATGGTACTTGTAAGAAAACATCTCAAAAAAAATATAGAAATGGAAAAATCATCAATGTAATGAATATGGTTGATAAAAATTAGTAATTATGATGATATTTTGTTGTTTTAATAAAAATATCATAAAAATTTTCATTGCAATTGAAGAAATTGTAAGTTTTTCAAATACACAAGATTCTTAATTAAAACAACGTACACATATATTTGCTTTCTTAGGTAGTTCTATCATATTTTTTTTTTTTTGCAAGAAACCATTAAATATATTTCTAACAAATTTTCAAAGAAAGCTTCAAAATATTTGTTTTTATTCTCTAATATAAGCAAAACTTACAATACAACTATCAGTGGGTGCTGTGATTAAAAATTTATTTGACACTAAAATCTTGATTGTGTAGATAGTATTTTGCGAATGGACTTTATATACATACATAGGGCTTAAAAATAATTCGTATGGTTTAAGAAAAGCAAATTTAGTATAGATTATTATCATACTTGTTACATATATAACTAAGAGTAAGTATTCTGTCACATTAAAATAAGTATGAAACTGTAACAGAGCGAGAGATGAAACGTTACTAACGAACTTGAAGCCTCAGGACTCTAGTCACTTATTGAATTCTGAATATAAAATAGTTGATAAATTAAGAACACTGTTCAGATTATGTTGTTTTACACAAACTAAGGTATTTTGTTCTGAAAGGTTATAAATTAATGATTGTTAAACGGCTGACTATATAGACAAGTAAATACAAGTTCAAGTTCTTTTTTTAGTAAAAGTTGGACAAATCGATAGTCTAATTTTTAACTAGTTTTTAGCAATTCATAATTAAACATTTTAAAACTACGGGCCTAAAGATTACTCTGCTTTTTGTTTCCTAATTTTGTGAATATCCTAAGATTTTCATAATTAAACATTTTAAAACTACGGGCCTAAAGATTACTCTGCTTTTTGTTTCCTAATTTTGTGAATATCCTAAGATTTTCTTAGAATTTTCAGTGTAACGCAAGAATGCAAACACTAAAAATGGTTTACTATTATATGCAATGATACTACTATATTTCCTTAATGAGACGTTATACATCTCTAATATTTCTACAATCATTATTAAATCCTAATTTAAACCTTGGTTTATTGCCGTATGCTGATGTTCTACTTTGTAACTAATAATGACAGTGTTCTGTTGTTATTAAGAAGCAATGTTAAGTTCAAGTGATTACACAATGTATAGTTTTTATAACTAAAGTTTTTAATTTAACAGTTATCTGAAAGATTTTTCTTTAGCTTTATGAAACTGTAAAAATGCAAGGAAAACACGAGTTAGAAATGTCTCAATTAGTGAACTTTAAGTAGTTTTAAATCTAAGATTAATGATTTTACAATTATTCTTACAAATGAGACAAAATGTTCAAAAAAGCAAATCGTGAATAAGTAACTGGTACAGTCACAGTACATATTATTAACTCTTCATTTATTATAAATATTCCGAATCGGTTTGCCTCAAGTTTACTATGAACTACATATATGTGGGTTGTCTTTTAAGTTTTGCATATAAAACTGGCATAAAACAGTAGATAGCTTTTAAAGATTTCATTGTTTTTCAAAGTATGCTCCACGAAGATTAATGCAGTTTTTCATGCTCTCGAACCAACTCTGGTAGCAGTTGTTCCATGGCATTTTCAAAATTGCGTTTTTTAAGTCATCGACTGCTCCTTCTGACGATTGGAACCTTTGACCACGCAGTCCGTTCTTGGTTTTCGGAAAGGTAAACAATTTGGGATGGTCCAACAAGACGACGTTTTGTTGCATTAAAACTTCAATTGTCTTGCATGTTGTGTACAAACATGCATTGTCTTGGTGTAGCATGATTCATCATTCGGGGTTGGTTTTTTTGAAGCTCAGCGATTACTTACGGCAAACAAATGGTTGTATACCAATCGGCAGTAACAGTTCTTTGATCTTGTAGAGGAATTATTTTTACATGACCTGCTTTCGAGACAAATGTCGCGACTATCTTTTTGGAAACACTTTGAGAACGGATGACTTCTGTCGACTTTTCTTCATCTTGGAACACCCAAATAGACGATTGGCGATTATTTTCTGGCTCGTATGTGTAAATTCAAGATACGTCACTACTGACAATGTTGTACACGTTATTAGAGTTTGCGACGTTGAAGCTATCTAAAATTTTTTGAAACCAATTCACCCTAACTGCTTTCTGTTCTTCGATCAAGAAATGCGGTATCCAACGGGACACTAATTTGTCCATACCAACGAGAAATTGTTGACTGATGTGGTGCTTCATTGTCAGAAACAGAAACCAACTCGGCGAAGCATTCGTGTTGAGATAATTGTCTTCGAAAATTGTTAAATTAATTAAACTAACTCGTCAAATTTGACAGTTCGTTCTAGTTACAACACTACACGTATCACACTGAAATTTTGGATTTAGGTTAACTAAAGATGGAGGTTAATTTTTAGTAGTGACATTTGCTTAGTGGCGCCTTCTGCATCCCACTATGCAAAACTTAAAAGACATCCTGTGTACAAGGTGATTTAAGATTCATGTCGATAATTTTAAGTTCGGTAGTTTTGTATTTGAGATGAAAGCTTCGCATACTATAAACTATTACTTTAAGGTTTAGATTCCAATTTACATACTTTTATAAATTAAATTTGTCAAAACTTCAGGCTAGTAATAATATTTCTATTTATGCGACTAGGAATATCAAATTAATAAGAAGAAAATTTTGCATATCATCGAAGTATAGGCGTCTTTTTCGAGTTGAACAATATCTTAAAAATATTTTGACTTACTGTTTTTAAAAAGAACTGTATACAAAATGCGTTAAAAATAAATCTATTCTTTCCAAATGATAAAGTTTCTATTGCATGTAGTATATTTTTTTGTTAGTTTTTAGTTCCTTATGGTTATTGATCTTAAATAGTTTCTTAAATTCTTAATATCAACTATATCATAATTATTTTATTAGGTACTTTCCAGACATGTTGGACCTGCTTCGAACTGTACGGGGGTAATAAACTCTGAGAAATATACATACTGCATTGCTTAGTACGTCCATTTGATTAATATATAGTCTGTTGAGTTTTATGTAAAGTAATTTCGAAACAATAAAAATTCCAGCATGGAATGAATGTTTATAAACATTGGAATGCGTTGGCGTACTCGGAGTAACTCAACGAGATTGTCTGGAAAGTATCTATTACTGCCTAGGTATCTTATATTTATGAATAAGAATTTTCCAACATATACACAACCATGAGGTGGTTCTGAAATGAAAGCTAAATAGATAATAATTATTTTACGAAATGTTACGAGATATTCCAATTTTTAGTGATTTTCCATTTGAATTATTTTTTGAGAATAATAGCAACTAAATACTATTAATAATACTGGTTATCTCCTCAGTATTCATTCAATCTTTGGTCACTCGAACCAATATCAAAACTTCACTTTTTGAAAACAAATGTTGAATGAAGTCATGAGCACGGTGTTATTAATTATATATTCTTGAACATAAACTTTACGAACTGGTAAAATATTATCACAAAAGTAATATGCTGCTCAAAAATATGCCTACTTTTGTCTTCCAAGTAGGGTTAATCGGAGCTAAGCATACAGAAATCATTATATAAGGCATCACATTATCTTTTTCTTAAAGTTAAATGAACAATGGATTTTTATTCAATTTTTAATTATATTGGATATAATGGAAATGTATGCTATAATTAGTAAAAATTATATTCCATACTGACATTTTTTATTTCTTTGCTGTTTCTGCATTATTTTAAAGTCTTAAATAACTTAAAAAAAAATAACTAATTCAAATACGGAAACGCTTTCAGCACTTTTATCTTCTTATATAATTGGAAAAAGATAGAAACGAAAATGAAAAAAAATTCTTGCTACAATATTAAAATGATATTGAGGTACTGAAGGTAACTATAGAATTCAATCTGTAGCTTTCGCTGTCTCAAATGTCTCGGTTCAAATCGTCTTTATCTTGAAAATGTATTGTAAATAATAAGTAATCTTTTTTGGAGTCGTCCAAGTGCATAAAAATACACTTCTACCACGATCAAGTCGAAGAGAAATTCTTCAATGAAAAACGGTCGCGAAAAAATCCACATTCAACAATAATTAAGCAATTCTGAAAAAGAAATCAATCAAGCAACTATTATGAAGTTTCCTATAAAATTTTGATGGAAAAGCGTATTAATAATTGCGTAAAGAAGTAAATGAAAAAATCAATTTACATTTTTCTAAATATATATAAGTTCATTTTTCACAATGTAAATTATAGCAAGAGTAATATTTAACTTTGGTAAGTCGTTTCTCACTACAGGGGAAATCTGTTCGAGCTGTGGTTATCAAAAGTCGTTCGACGAGCGCCAAAGCCGCAACAACATCCGGTACTCCTAAGAAGTCCACGAAGTCTTCAAGATCGACCAGCGTTCCAGTTGATCGAAAAGAGAATATTATCGAATTCGTGCCTCAACCATGCTGTTCGCACACCAGCTCTGTCGCCAGTTCGATAAGCATCGGAATACAAAGAATAAAACCAGGCTTGAGACCGAATAAAGCAGTGAATCTCCGAAACAGAGCCAAGAATTTGAAATTGAACAATTCCGTCGAAAAATCCAACGTGAAAACTACTAGACCCACTTCAATGCCGTTGAATAAACAAAAAATCAAAGTTGACATAACCTCCAAATTACAAGGTATTAAAGATTCCAGACAATTCAAGAGATCCAAAGAAGAAAATGATCGCGTCCAACTCAGAGAGATCTGTTTTATTAAAGACAACGAGGGCAAGAAGGTTATAGCTAAATACAATAAGCCTGACAAGGATATGTGCGAGGACAATCTAATCGTAGCTTGGGATGCGGGTAATACGAACCCTCAAGTCTTTTCCCAAAAAGCTCCATTAATACCTAATTTTCTCGCTGGAAAAATTATCGACGAAGCGGGTCCAAGTAAGAAGGGAATGTTCCGGGTTCACAATTTCTCGAAAAATTCTTCATTCGCGAAAACAAAGCGCAACAAACGCAATTTGAGAAGATTAGCAGGGAATACTGATAGTAGCGGGAAAATAGAAAAGGTTAAGAAACGGAAAAAGATAAAGGCGAAAGTTGTTGCGTAATAGAAGTGATATCATTTAATGTTAATTTATTAATTGTGATGAGATGTACAAAAATGATCTTTTTACATATATATAAATATTGGCTGTATATAAAAAATTGTTATACTGAAAGGAGTTTATTTTATTTTATTCTTTGTTTTGAATTACATCTAGTGTTTGTTGTTGATCAAATTCGTGTTTGTAAATGAAAGTAAAATTATAAAAGAAATTTACAGTTGACAGACGACGAAGTAGTGTGACGAATTCATATATACTTGATTCTGATAATTTTCGATTTATCGAATCAAATATTTGGTAGTAGATGATAATACTATCTAAGCATATTCGATGATCTCAAACGCTGCCTTTCGATGTTTAAGCTGTCATATTTTTCAAAATTCAGATGCCTTTTTATGTCAATTTCGTATAATTTCATATATTCTTTGCTATCAAAAAGTTACTCTAACAATTTATACAAAGTGATCTTCGGCTACGATATGTAATCAGAATTAATTACATTTACTTTGATATTTGTATATGAAAATACTTTCATAACCATTTTCTGAAACCATCCATTTCGAATTATTCGAAACAATATGATAAATTATGTATTATGCTCTACTTCCCAAATATGTCGAGCGATACTTGAGTTTCTTGGTCCCCCAATCTCATCTTCACTCATTAAAATTACATGTTTCATTTGACCAATATATTTTTAATTGCTTTACGTTAATATTCTCATCATTTTCAAGTAAAAGTGTTAAGTTTTTTTTTCGTATTAATGTTTCGGAAATTAGAAACTTTAAACAGTGGACAATATGCTTATAAGAATTAGTTAATTTTACAATAATAAATTGTTGTTATTACTTTCATTTCTAAATATTTTAATTACGTGTATACACCGAGTTCCAAACATCATTATTCTTTCATTTTTCAAAATTATGCGTACAAATTCACTTGTAGTTCTTTACTTGTTATTTATTAATTGAAATAGTACTTTCATCGGTTTTTGGAAATGAGTTTTTAATTTTTATAGTGTTTGTGTATTACTTAAAAAATGCATCTTCTTTAAAAACGAATTAGTTAAGATGATAATAGATTTAATAATAATACTGACCTAAATTATTGTAAACTTGAAAATAATGAAATTGAAGAAATGTCTGAATATATAATAAAATAAAGAATCTTTGCAATTGACGGAAAGTAAAAAATACGACTGACAAAACAGGGCAGCACTAATAAAACATCCTATTTGTTTTTCAACTTGTTGATTCTCAAAAATATAATTGTCAAAGTTTGCGTCAATGCCGATCGCACGCGTGCTTGTAATTTGAATAGACAGTTTTTAGGTTCTTTTGTAGCATGGAAAAGTGAAGTACTAATCAGTGATTAAGTTCCTATTTTTAACAAAACATTGAAATAAAAGTTGTGTTGAGGTGTGTTTATGGGGCAATCTCCATTGATTGCAACTATAACACGATGGACATCTATGTTACTTGTGTGTCAATATGGTGCTAGATGACCGTTGAATAAAATTATGTGAAATATGTAACAGAAGCTCTACACATTTAACATGGATGGGAAGTTTCAATTTTGCTTAATGAATAGGGTATAAAAAAATTATATGTGGAACGAGTGTCGTGTTGATTGAACCTGGATGCACTATTATATACTGGAAATGAAGCAAAAAATTGAAACAATGGAGGGAGACTGACACAAGTGCTTTCAAGAAGGTAAAGACCGTACACTCGGCCGAAAAGGCTATGGTTGCTATCCTTTGGAACTGCAGTGAAATTCTTTTTATCAATTATTTTCAAAAAAGTAAAACCATAACAGGTGAATACTATGCATCCATTGTGGATCAGCTGCACAATGCAGTACCACGCAAAAGATCCCACTTAAAAAAAGAATGGAGTATTTTTTTTCAGGATAATTCACGTGCACGCTTCGACTGTTTCATTTGCAAAAGTTCATGAACTAAATTTCCAACTGCTTCCTCAGATTTTTCTCCTTTTTCCAACATGATACTAATGCATATTTTCGACTGTTTGATAAAGCCTATTTTCATGAAGGAATGAAATGATTGAATATTTGAGGACTAAATGAAACAAGTTACAAGGAAAATACGTTGTAAAATAAAATATTTGCCAAAAAACTTGTCTTTTCTTGTCTAGGTTTATTAATTACTGATCCGTCCTCCTTTATAAAAGAAAATGAATAATTAATTTATGTTCTTCATGTTGCAGTATTATTTTCTCATTTTCATTTTATAAGATTATGAAGATATCTCGTGTTTAATTCGTTTTCATTCTCGTTTGAGTTAAATTCCAATAATCGGAGATCTTAAGTCGCTCCGTGAGAGTGAGCATCATAACTCATGGTCTGCCAATACCCCTTGCATTGACGTTCAGATTTTGGGAGATGTGGAAATATGGAATTTTAATTTTATCTAGCAAAATGAATATTTTGTCTTTTAGATAATATTTTAAAATATAATTTGTAATACATTTCTAAACGAAATTATTAAAGGCTTACACACTTAACTTTACGCTTTAATTGATAATGATAGTTACGTCGTTGAAGACGTCTTTTTATTCAATAATACTCCCATTTGCTTCAAAATTCGAAAACTAAAACTTGAATATGTTGCATTACTTAATCGTCTAGAACTGCATAAGTTTATATTGGAAAACTTATTAAAATATATATATTTTCAAAATTATTTGAAACAGTTATTGTATTTAAACAATTAATTTTACACAAATAAATAATAAGCACATAATGATGAGAAAATGTTAAAAATATATTAAGTTTAAAAGCCGTTAAAATTGTTTTAGAGTGTTAAGTTGCTTATTTAGTTACCATTGAATATGTACAGCTATAGTCAAAAGTATGTAATAATAGCGTAATTTTGTTTTAGGCATGTTTTTTTTTGTCAACAGCTGTTTTTATTTTAAATATTTGTTATTTGATATAATTTATTACTTTAATATAAGATTATTTATATAAAAAAATGTTTTATTTTTCTTTTTAATCGTGACTCTATAATATTAATTGAAACAATAAAAAAAGGTACTTCTACATTTTATTGTATGTATGTATGTACATAGGTATATTCGTAGACTAAAGAAATGATCGGTCCACGTCTGTAATATGTCGTATATCCAAACAGTTCTATTATAAAATAGATTTTGAAAATAAATCACGCCTCAGTCGCTACACCCTCCCCACATCCTTATTATTACGTCTCGTACTGTACTGAATGCCTCACGAATACATATTTTCATTTCTGAAACTTTCAAAGGTGTGGTTACATATATCGACAGTTGCTAGATATGCGTAGCTGTATTGAATTTTTTAGATTTTTAAAATCATATTGTATGTACAACGAAGGCGGTAATATATATTTTCATATATGTACATATAGTATTTAGGCCAGTATATTTAGAAAATATAATAATAATATAATTTTTCAATATGGAAACGTAAATAAAAAAAAATCACATCGAATGTAAGCATATAACAAAAAAAAGAGTAAATGTTACATAAATAAAAACAAAAATTTTACATATATAAAAAACTTAAATATCCATAATGCTCAAGATCCACAATCTTAATATATTAACAATTTTTATTGATGTCAACTATTATGAACATCTCCCAAGTTAGCTATAGTGTTTAAGTTTTCGCAGATGCACGTAATCGTCGATCTGAACATGTTAGTTTTACTAGCTGAGCAGCAAAATATATTTTGCAAATGAATTAGAAATTGGTACAATATAAACGATGATTGTACAAATTTTGGATAAAAATTTAATGCCAGTAACAGTAAATCTACTTTGACAATATTTTAAATCCATACAGCATTACTTGGTAGTTCAATCCATATTTAGGGTAGGCTTCATTTTCTAAATACACACATATAGTACTTCGAACATTTTTGGACAGATTCATATTAATATGTACTCTGTGTGCAAAGCACTAAACCAATAATCAACTTTCTAATGTAGACCTTAAACGCATAACACGACAATTTCAAACACCTGATACATCGAAAATGGCGACAATATCTGTATATACATCTATAACCACGATAGATATTCGCTATCAATTTGGATAATATTATTAGTAAACTTCGCAACAAATAAAACACCCAGATCACTATGGGTCAAAACAACAAAGTAATTCGACATTATTGTTCGATATAACCCGACCAATTTAAGGAATGGCGATAACATTTAGGCAACACAGCAATCATATCAAATCTGCAATAACAGTTTTCAATACATTTATATGTCATTATCTAGAAGTTTCCCATAAGAGACTTTTGAAGTAATGTCGTTAATACAAAAAAGCAAAGGGCTTAAATTTGATCTATGAGGGACAGCTGAAGTTGTGTGTGTCGAAGCCGTTAAGGATACTGAAAAAATAATCTATCGTGCTATAGCTTATTCACACCACAAGAGATTCATTTGTGAGGATAAAGATTGTAATATAAATATATATACAACACATAACTCACTATTCAAATTTAATTTTATACTGCATTTAGTTTGTCCAAGAAGTATAGTGTTGGTTATATAATTTGTACGTTTGTTTAAAGTCTACATTGTTCGAATAGAAGTAGCTTTGTATACTGTGCTTCAAAAAGAGAGAGACAAATTTCTGAACAAATGACAACCTATAAAATTCGTGAAAATTTGAATAGAAAAGTAAATAAATCAATAGTATTATAATATAGTATATAGTTTAATTTTAATGTATAGATTATAGTATATAATCTACACACGTTTGTTATGTGTGTAGATAAAATATTTGTTTAGAAAATATGTAATTTTATTTATTCAAAAAAGTTATAATAGTGCGTTATTGTAAATATGACTATGTGACTTTGTTTTGCTCTCAACCAATGAGAATTAACTTTCATTTAGATCTGTTCACAAACTTGTCTCGTTTTGAAATACAGTAGAGATCTATGTAACAAAAACAAAGGTCAAATGACATTTAATTACTGGACCAATACGGAATAATTTCTGCATAAATTTTTAAAATAATATATAATGCAGCTTGTTCTCGCTAGTTCAATGTATAATAATTCTATTATTATATTAAAGAAATGAGAGATGTTTGGACCGAGACTTACTTTTGTCAACGATTCAAAGAACAAATATTTGTTCCAATTATTAAAATTAATTTAATTTAAAATTGTGTATTAAGAATTGTAAAACTATTTCAACTTGCAAGGGAAATTTGTTTTTGAATTGAATTAAATAATTATTATCAGGAAATGCAAAAAAATATCCAAATGGAGAAAATCAATTGAAATCTTTAACATTATTTGATGTCAAATTTTTAGATATTAATTTTTATTTAAGATTGGATACCTATATTAGAATCTAAAATACGCAAAAATTACTCAAATTCTGTAATATTATTAGTATGGAAAACATTGATTTGGCCTTGGATACATATAATATAGAAACATACACGCCTTTCGAAAAATTGTTAAAAATATTTAGGATTAGATACTTATTAAAAAGAAGAACAAAAGTGTAAATAGAAATGCTAAGTTTTTATTTTAGGAAATCTATTTTTATATATTCTATAATTTTTTCCAAAATTAAAATGTATAAAAATACGAGTAATTAACCTGTATTTGTAAAAAAAGGAAATGCTTCCTATTTCTTAATGTAAATTAAGCTTCAATTTAAGGAAAAAAATATTTTTTATTACACAATTTCTTTTGGGAACAAAATCATTACAATAAACACATCTTTTTTATCATTGTATCTGGGTTCGAATTCAAGGCTGCTGTACGATGGTTTTCATTCTTATTTAAAGTGAACGCTGACAGGCAAAAGACTTAAGTCGCTTCACGAGCATGGACGTAATAACTCAGCTTGCTAATGTTCCTTACATTGAGAAAAAAGAAATTTTTAATTTAAAAAACTACTAAATGTTATTTTAAGTTAATTTAACAAACGGTTAATTCAATAAACATAAATTAATGCATGCAATTTCAAGATGAGGAACAAGTACTTTTCTTCTATGAATAACGAGGAGTTCATTCAATATTATTTTTAAGTTGATTCCAGAAAAGAACTATGTATTTACGTTCGTACACGTGCATGGGCAAAAAAAGATATAAATGTGTTGAAATAGCAAAGTGTTGTGTTTACTTAAAATACTTTCAAACTATCTGACTGACTTTTTTGGCAGTGGTTTTAATTAACTCTGTTTTATTAGGCAATTAAGCTGTATTTATATACACATGTCGCTGCCTGTTTGGTGAACAGATAAGAGTTTTCGCTTCTATCTGAGGAATTAAGGTACATCTCTCTCACTATTTTATATATTAATTTATTAATTTGTTGTTTCAACAAGTTCACTTTCTTCCTTCCACCAAAGAAGATTTCGCATAATTTTTGTACTTAAAATAGTTTTCTATTTGACTCAAAAGTATTAGCTTTTGAAGTAATCTCTTACTTTAACATTTTTTAAATGTTTGGTAATCATGCTGGGTGCATCGCTAATAGGTGACTAAAATAGCAGTTGAATGAAGACATTTTACACTGACTGAATGTAGTATTTCTACTAGTGCGTAATTGGAATTAAACTGCTAGGAGTCTGAAGACATGAATTATTATCACATCTGCCTTGAAGAATCAAGTTCGATGTGATCGGCTAACGTGAAATATTAGACAGACCACTACTAGGAAATGACTGACCGCGGTCGGGAAATAAGTTAGCGACTTCATATCTATAAGATTAAAATAAAACTTTCATCAAATTCGCATTTTAAAACTTGCTTATGAAATGCAATTTCTTATGTAATAGATTCTTAATTACTTACAGTTGATATATAACCCCTTTCCACATAAATTTTCGTGTTCTGTACACGATTTCGACAACTAAGTTGTCAGCAGATAATTAAACAGTGTCGCACCTGGAAAACTACGGCAAAAACCCCTACGAAAGAAATTCCGTACACGATCTATTCCGTCGAAAGCCAAAACGCACACTGCGCACAAATGATTGTGCGTTTTGGCTTTCGACGATTCAGATCGTGCACGGAATTTATTTCGTGAGGAATATGCTGTGATTTCCAGGTGCAACACTATTTAATTATCTACTGATGATGGCAAATTAGATGTCGAAATATGTATACAGAATTCGAAAATTAATATGGAAAGGGGTTATATATCAAATTTCTGCTTTATAAATTTATTATATCGTTTATTTTAAATACATTTTAAGATGGACTTGTAAGAAAAAAGTTCTACCGAATATAATTGATGATTGAATCATATCCTTATAATAACTACTTAATTGCTTACTAATTCATTCGCCTTCAAGAATTGTGATTCGAAGACTGAAGTACTTCTCTGTCGTTCGGAATTTGTTTATATATTTATTTTTGTTTCATCCAATGTCCTTCCGTCACGTGAGAAAATTTCTCACATAAAATATTTATTTTCATTTTACATTTTATAACTTGTACACAGAGGTGGCCCAATCGAACATTTGATTTTCGTGTCTTGTTTCAATAGTATGTTGTAATCAAAATGTCAAGTAAACATAACTCGATTATCAAAAATGGAGCACTATACGAATGAATGGCGTATTTTAATTGTTACAAATTTATTTTAAATACTGGGAAAGTTTTGCGGAAACAGTTTTCAGATTACATACAATTTTTGGTAGAGAAAACACACCAAATCATTCGTTAAGCGATTGATAGAAAAATTTGAGGATATTGGCTCAGTTTTTAAAAAAATACCGATTTTTCGTCTATCCGAAATATTGTTGCAGTGGTTGATGAGAATCCAGCAACTTTCACACACCATTCACAGAATTGATGGCAATTTTAAAAAAATACTTTACAGCAGATTTTACGGAATAATGATTTTCATCTTTATCCTTATAAGATCCAGTTAATTCAGGAAGTTAGGTCAGCAGATTATACGCAGCGGATTATATTTACCAATGATTGCAAAATTAAGAAGTGAACGGTGATTTAAAAAAAGTCCTGTTTACTGACATGTGCTAAGAATGCGCGACGAGTTCATGAGAAAAAAATGTACCCACAAAAAGTGTGGATTTAGTGATAACAGGTTTACTTGCCATATTTCTTCGAGAATGAAGCCTACTGTGTAGTTACAATTAATGGTAATATGTTAAGGGAGTTTCTGGGACCTGCCTTGGGCTCTGTAGGAATCTGTACGATATGTAGTTCCAGTAAGGCAGGACAAACCTGGCACAAGAAACAATGCTGTTGTTACAAGAGTAATTTCCAGATCGTGTCATTTCACGTAATGGCAATTAGAATTGGCCATCGGCATTGTATGCTCTAACGTCATTCAATTTTTGGATATAGGGTTTTGTTAAGTCGTACGCATATCCCAACTTTCCAAAAACAACTGATAAGTTTAAGAATGAAATTCAACGCCTCATTGGTGAAATTGAACGGGAAATGTGCGTAAATGTTCAAAAATTCCACTAAAAGAGTAAGAATGTGCTAACAAAATCGTGGTAGTCATTTGATGGCCTTTTTTTCATATTTAATTAGTTTGTACTTTAAGTTGCAACAAAAATAGTATAATTTTTCGAAAAATATGTCTTTTATTAAATATTTCGCTCTTATTGGGACACCTTTATATTAATTAGTTGTATTAATGGAAAATACTTAATATATAGTAGCTTCACGCAAATAACAAAAAAATATTTTAATAATAATCTATGTGCCAATTACAAGGGACAATGGCCAGCCATGAGTTATTACTACGCTCGCGCTTCTGTTGCCAATTAAGATTCTTACCTGCCAGCGTTCACTTAAACGAGAAGGGAAACCACGAAAAACCGTGACAATCCACTACGTTACCACTGAATGTTTTCAACTTTATTTTACCCGGAGAAATCCGACCTCAACTCTTGACAACTTTTCGAAACATACGAATTAGAAAAATTACGTTTCTTAAAAAGAAAGATAAAGGTTATCACATGTCTGCACATGTTTATACTTTATCTTAGTGATACACTGAGTGTTCATCTAGGCATATTTATTCTTTGGGTTTTCCAAAAATTTGTACTTGCTATTTTAAAGAAATGTGTAAATGTAAGCTACTAAATAAGTATTGCACTCTAGAATGTTTCCTAAAGTTATATAATGCTTTGTATAGTTATAAACAGAAAAGATTAAAGGCTATTATTGGTTTTGTTCATATCTACACTAGCGTATAACAGATGTTTTCTTATACGTAAATGTTTTTTGTATATTGTTTGTATAGTTATAATTTATAAAGAGAAAGTAAAAAACAATTGCCAGGGTGACTTTAGAATAGTAAGATTTTTTTTTATGAAACTAATATATTGCAGTCATTTTAAGCGAATTTAGCAGCTGTAACAATGCAAAAGAAGCCTGATTAAATATTTGCCAGATAACATTAAAATTGCACATTTATATTTTGTAGAAGTCTTGTTCATTGTATAAAAACTCATTTCAAGTCTCATTCTACCTCTAGAATACTGCCGTGTAAATTGTCGAAACAAAAAAAACATTTATTAAATACATATTTTAGGTGCGTTTTAGTACTTCTTTTGATAACTAAATTGTATCCGGAGACAGGTTAAGAAAGAAATGTTTTTTATATAAATTATTGTTATTCATCACAAATGTAACACATGTAACCAAAAAATATATATCTGATACTAAATAAAAGTATTTGTATACAAATATTTATTTTAGTTAATTTTCCAATATCCTTTATTGTGACTAAGCATCTGGGTGGTTCTACTCTGTTAATTGTAACATAATCTTCAGCCAGTCTCTGTTTCTTTTCATGTGATGGCTCCTTCTTTCAAAATTTTCATCTCCTCTTAGACTTACGTCTTTTATTCTTACCCCAACCTTCCCCTCATATTACTTTAACCAGATCGTTGCATTTTAACCTTTGCTTTTGGTTTAAGCGCACAACTAGCTCAATAATTCTGAATAATGCTCTCCTGTGATAGATCTTCCTTTCTTAAGATAGTCGAGGAGTACTACACCACGCGCATCCAAAAAAAAACCATAGCCTTCCCAACGGCTGGTACTCTTTTTTCGTCCTCTTCGAAATACTTGGACCAGTTTCTAGATGTGTACAAACCTACATATTTTGTTTTCATTTTTGTCAGAATTGATTCTGATTCAAATCTTTTATTTTGTCAAGACTTTTCTTTCTTTAGTTGTTTTCAGAATAATTTCGGCTGCCGGATATACAAAAAAAGGCTTTACAATGTGTTTCCTTAAAATGGTATCGCAGGTATAAGAATAATGTATACTTTAGAACAATCATGGTGCATGGTTCATGTTTCAAAAAAAACCATAATAATCATCAAAGATATCTGTAATATTACTGCGATCAAAGGTAAGTTTAATTTTAAATTTTATTTCAATTATATTACTTTCTACACTTAGAATGTTATTGTCTATGTTTCCACATTGTTATCTATGGTGTATACTTACAATATCGAATCAAAATTTTTTTAATTAGTCACTTTTTTTAATCACTAACAATGTTTTTTCGGCTTCTTTTAAATCCCTTTGATTTATTATTTCGCCATAAAAATAGACAAAATTAAATAAAACATGCCCCAATTATTTCATTTTAACACAAAGAACCTTGGCTCATCCCTTTACCAGATAAGATCGAGAAGAAGACAAACATTGGGTTCTGCCCTTTATAATATGTATAACCTGTTTTTAAGAGATTTTTCATCTGACCTATAAGCTGGTTTTCATTTGTATAATATTGCAGGTGGCAATATTATACAAATGAAAACCAGGTTATTGAATTTTGTTTAGGAACAGAATACTAAAAGCGCTGGTTTCAAGTACATTAAAAAACATTTTACAAAATAATAGGAAGAGAACTAAAAAAAGAACCACAGATACAATAATCAGTAGGTGATACACAAAAGCCAATAAAATTTTGATATTTCTCTTGAAAATAAGGTACCTGTACTGGACACGGAGTTCTCTATCAAGAGGATCTAGCTATTAAGAAAAAGTACCATAGCAGGTGGAACACAAATCACTGCTAGATCATATTACCGCATTTCTGGACGAAAAATATCCTGAACAAGTCAAAAACTTCCTACTTGACTTTAAAAATTCTGACTTATAATCTGTTGAATCGAAATTCCTATAAGACCGCTACGTCACTTTTTTGGAATAAACAGCACTTGACATATGGTCTGCCCCAATTATTCCTTTATTTCCTTTTAGGTTAATCGTTCAAAAACTATTGAACGCATTTCCAGCAAATTTTCTTTGTTGTGGGAAATTAAATCACGAGGAATGAAGGGAATGGTCCAACGTCGACCTTTTTATATAAATAATGTAAAATAGTAATAATAGATAAATGTTATACAATTCAATAATATACACGTTGGTACAAAAAAAGGAATAAATATTTATTTGAGTAACCTAATACAGCCTTTAAACTGATAAATTTTCGAAGTTGCAATAATTAAATCTTCTGTTAGCACGCTGGTACAAAAAATAAGGACTAAATAAACATTTATTAGGGTAATTACCACAGCCCCTAATCTGATAAATTTTCAAAGTCATCCTCAGTATCGCTAGAAGTTTCGCTATCAGAATCTGCTATAATTCAATTTTCTGTTAGGACATCAACTCGAATTTCGTTTTGCAAGTAATTATCTTCATCTTAAACAACATATTAGTAACACTTCATCCAGTCTTGAATAGTAACTGATGAAAATTCTTCTGTGGATTTAAATCCGGATGGTGTGAGCCTTAAAGTCACGTACTCATTCTTTTGGATCCGACAATCGAATTTGTAAATAATGTACTGTTTTTTATGATATTTAATAATTTCATACAGCTGTGGCTTACGCAAATTCGACGAAAACGTTTTATTTGACAACCAGTCTATCATATCATGTTTTTCTTCAGCTGCTAGTAGATGCTTGCTGTACTTATATATTATGATAGGATGCATTATCACTTGCAATAACATAATTCGGAAGGAAATTTGGAATCAGCTTCTCTGTAATCCATTACTCATAATTTTGTGAGTTCATTTTGTCTTCGGATTTAGTTCCAAATTTAAAAATCAAGAGATAGGTATGAAACGAATTTCACCATCTACGTGAACAATAACTATTCAATTGGCTGTAGATACGTTTGATAACAAACAATTAATGGTATTGTCTATCCAAATGTTGGAACTAGTGGGGTCGACTAAGTCAATTAGTCTGCCTTGACTCCTATATTATTTAATTTTTTCCAGATAATTTAACTTATATTCCGCACCTAATTTTTCTTGTAAGGGAGTCAGAATAACTCGAAAATGCTTGGTTTTATGGAAATTATAAATCATGTATTTAAAATCAATTTGTTCCCATGGCGGTATGTTAGTTTTTGTGAAGAACTGCAATTAGTTTGTAAATCGACATCTTCACTTAAGATTCTCTTTATACGTGGGTTGTCTTTTAAGTTTTGCATATAAAACTGGAATAAAACAGTAGATAGCTTTTAAAGACTTCATTGTTTTTCGAAGTATTCTCCACGAAGATTAAATGCACTGTTGCATGCGCTCGAGCCAGCTCTGGAAGAAGTTGTTCCACTTGTTTGTTGGTACAGCCAAAATTTCAATTTTGAAGGCATCGACTGCCTCTTCTGACGACTGGAACGTTTGATCACGCAGTCCGTTCTTGATTTTCGGAAAGGTAAAGAAATCGTTGGGACTTAGGTTCAGACAGTACGGAGGATGGTCCAACAAATCAACGTTTTGTTGCATCAAAATTTCAATTGTCTTGCGTGCTGTGTGCAAACACTCATTGTCTTGGTGGAGGATGATTCGTCATTCGGGGTTGGTTTTTTGAAGCTCAGCGATGACTTGCGGCAAACAAATGGTTGTATACCAATCGGCAGTAACAGTTCTTTACTCTTGTAGAGGAATTGTTGTTACATAACTTGTTTTCGAGACAAATGTCGTTACCATCTCTTTGGAGATACTTTGAGAACGGATGACATTGTTCGACTTTTCTTCACCGTGAACACCGAAACAGACGGGCTTGTATGAGTAAATCCAAGATTCATCATCACTGACAACGTTGTACACGTTTTCAGAGTTTCCAGCGTTAAAGCGATCTAGAGATTTTTGCTACTAATTCACCCTAGCTACTTTCTGGTCTTCTGTCAACAGATGCGGTATCTAACGGTGATTTTTTTACACCCAATTCTTTATGAAAAATTTTTGAATTATAGTCTTTGAGGTCCCCAATCTGGCGATATATCATGTCAATCTTCGTTGATGATCTTGGGCACAGTATTGACGTTTTCCTGAGTGACTGCCGTTTCGGTGAACCTGCTCTTGGATCGTCGCGAAGACTAATCCGTCCATGTTTGAAGTCTGCATAGCAACGAGAATTTGTTGACTGATGTGATGCTTCACTGCCGAAAACAAAAACCAACTTGGCGAGGCATTCTTGTTAATACTGACATTTGATTAGTGGCGCTCTCTATGTCTCACTTTGCGAAACTTAAGAGATACCCCACGTAGTAGCTAGAGAGACCCCAGTAGCACCGACAACACGGTTTTTTAGTTGTGTTTTATTTTCATTTAGAAAACTTTTCTGAAAGTAATTATACAGATAAACACAATACCCTTCGACTGAGAATTAAATTCATTTCTTTTATTTTCTGCTTTTATTGATTTCTTTTAATACGAAATTACACTCAAAATGCATTTGCACTCACGGAGATACCCGCTAAGTAAATCGATTGCAAAGACTAAGCAACCTGCTACGGCGAACGCAGCGTTCTCAGTATACTCGGTGCGATTTAGTCCAAGAAAGTGACGTAGTAACCTTCTAGGAATTCTAGCTCAACAAATATAGCACCGGCTATATCTCTTGTACATTTTTAGATTTTCATTTACATCACTCTTTACAAAATTCGATTAAAAATTAATTTTCTTCAAAAGAGGACAAAAGCGTCTGGAACACATTTTGTTTCAAGGACATAAAAAATGTTGCTAAGATGTTGCTTCCTTAATAAAGCTATAGGAAAAAATTTTAAATAGGAGAACAATATCAATGCAAACAGTTAAGTGATTTGGCTGTCCATATAGTAACCTACTAATTTTTTCAAAAACTTAAAAGAATATTATTTAGTATGACTTATTATATAGTAGTTTTACCAATTCATCCAAACAATGTACAAGCAAGGTTTTCGAGTTATTTTTTTTCTTGTCTTTGAAAGTATAAGCGCATTATATTTTAAATTTACACTTAGTAGAATGACTACATTTCATTTTCTATTTTTTGTTCCATATTTCCAAGGTAAATAAGTAATACCACACTATACGTGAACAAAACTTAGTATCTCTTGAATAAATTTCAAGAAAATTTAGAATTTAATCTTTCAGAAAAGTGCTAATTATCTTTTCAAAATGTACGATAAAACTTCCTTCACTAATTGCAGAACTGACGCTTATAAGAAGCCGTTTTTATCACTAATTTATTACGGACCATATAAGTATCTTAATGAATTACGAGGGTAGTTTGACAAGTAGTGAGAATGGAAAAGAAAAACGAATTTTTTAAATACAAAATAATTTTTATTTTTCAGTATGTTCTCCTAAAAGAGCAATACATTTATTCCAACGGTGCTCCAATGCCCTTATGCCATCTCTAAAATGCGATTCCGGAAGGCTCGCAAAATACACATTTACGAATATGATAAGCTCGTCGTTAGACGAAAATATCTTTACACCTAGTGCCGTTTTCAATTTTGGAAAAAGGTGGAAGTCGGAAGGGGCTAGATCCGGCGAATAAGGCGCATGCGGTACTAATTGGAAATGCAACTCGTGGATTTTGGACATCGCAACTGTGCTGGTATGCGAGGGAGCATTATTTTGGTGAAACAGAATCTTTTTCTTTGCCATTCCTGGCCGTTTAGCACGAATCTCAATATTTAATTTTTGTAGAAGTTCTGCATAATATTGTTCGTTTATTGTGGCACCTTTTTGAAGATAATCAACGAGCAAAATGTCCTTTGAATCCCAAAAAATTGATGTTTGATTGTTTGCCGATAAAGTGGTTATCGCTTTCTTTGGAGATGCAGAACCACGTTCTAACCATTGTTTCGACTGTTGTTTAGTTCGATCAGTCATATAGAATCGCGGCACCCATCTTGCCGAAAGCTTGGAAAGTCCCAATTCTTTCGTTAAAATGTGGTGTACGCGTTCTGTTGAAATGTTTACCATGTCTGCTATGTCTCTCAGTTTGAGCCGTCGATCTTGCATAATAATATTATGAATTTTTATAATCTTTTCCTTAGAAGTCACGATTTTGGGTGCTCCAGAGCGCGCTTCATCAACACAGCTTGTTCTACCACGTTTAAATTCATTTACCCATCTACTTATTGTGGCGGATGATGGAGCAGATTCACCTAATGTTTCCCGTAACTCATCTTTTATTTCGGTAGCTTTCATACCCTTAATTACGAAGTATTTAATCACCGCACGATACTCTGCTTTTTCCATTTTAACAAAACGACGAAATAGAAGCAACATTCTATTTCAATCAGTTGTCAAAAATAAACCAATCAACCGATTTATATAAATATCGGAATGTAAACATATAAAAAGCGAACATAAATTACAGTGCATTTGTTTTACCAATTAGAGCGCCACCTATGTGCCATTCTCACTACTTGTCAAACTATCCTCGTAGAACACAATACTAAATTAAAGGAAAAATTCAATAAATTCCGTTTTTATTTGTGAGAAAATAAACAAGATGTGTCAAATTATAAAGCCTATATATATTCAGTAGAAAAGATGTCTACTTGAGCCTTATCATTATTAAAATTCCGTAACAAATTTCGTAACGCATTATATGTTATCATACTAATTCTATAAAAGAAATTTACCTGTTAGCGTACAACTTAACCTTTACTAAGAACTTCTATAACTATGTTGATTAATTATGTACAGTTTCTATGGTTACAATACACAACAGTTCTGCGCCTACTACTATACGCAACACACTATCAAGCAACGTTATGCACGTTAGTATGCAGGTTTCACTCGAACAATTCAACAGAACTTCACCTGACTTGACCGTTCAAGCGCGATTAGTTGTTTGGGAAAGTATGCCTTGTTAATGTTCGTGTTTGTTGGCTGAGAGGTGTGGTTAAATATTCTGATTCATGTTTTGTCTAAGCGTTCTATTTGTTTATAAAAGTTCTCTTTAATTTGTAAAAGAAAAAGTTAACCAAAAAGAAAAAATGCCACCTTACGAACAGTTTTTCGTGTGGTTTTCACTTGTGCTTTTATTGTGCCATAATTGTAAGTGTGTTGGTTATTTTATTATTTCGTGTTAATATGTTATATGTTTACCTGATATTTTAATCTGTTTGTGTTGATAACGGATTTTAATAAAACCAAAGTCCATATTTCGTAATTTTTCGATTTAAATGTTTTTAGTTGTGTTTGTTAAATAAATTTTGCTTTGTTTTTCGTTTGTGTTACGTATTAAAAAAGAATGTAAACGAATCAAGAATGAGTAAGTATTCTAAATACATGCGTATTTAATTACTAAGTACTGACCTCTGAGTGTAATGACACTATTCAATTTTTTTAAATGGAAGAACTTTAAATGACTGCAAATTATAATATTTAATATAAGTATGTAATAGAATTATATTAGTAATCATAAAATGCATTAATTATACTAAATAAAATCTTTTAAATAATATACATAGCTTAATAGTTCCGAAATCAAAAATGTTAAAAAAATATTAAAATTTTTCGTTGCACTTTATTGTAGAAAAAGGAATAAATGATAAATTAACTAGAAATAGTTTCCCCTTTAGTGATCATATTTAAGTAAGTACCTAGCCATACAATGTTTTCAAGAAATACTTGTAATAAGTACAGATATCGGTTTGCCGATGTACAGTACGTAACCGGTCGAAATTTGACTGGCATCAGGCTGGATGATTTCATTTATAGCTATATCGCACGATTGTGTATTAATTCACCCGAGTCTCTTGTAGAGGGTGCATCACATTTACAACAGCCATCAATGACAGAGAAATTGAGATACGCTTAATCAGTGCGCGTTCACAAGAGCTACTTGTGTGTTTCAGATTTTGCAGGAACGATCGACATACTACAGGTGGAGGGGGTCCTATCTAAATTCCTATCGGTTGTGAAAGTCAGTACCTGAGCACATTCAGCTGCTCACCCGACGAGGGAAAAACACTTCTAGCCCGCATGGGTTTTCAATCACAGTCCCCGCGATCTCCCTCAAATAGTCGATCCAAGAGTGTCTTGGTAGGCCAAACTTGGGTTCGTGGGCTTACCAAAGCTCAAAAACAATACTAAGACTCACGCCGGGAACCTAACGTAAACTCCCCTGTGTACTACACAGATAAGTAAAAATGCTACGTAAACAAAAACACTATATATAATTATAAATATAATAAACCTGCTTTGCGTCAGCCAATTTTGTACTGGACGCGCTACTGTGCACTGGCAAAACTAACCATTTCTAATAATAATGTTTATGAAGGGTTTTCCAATAAGGACTTGACAACTTTTTTTCAAAATAAAATGCAGACCATTTGAAATATTTCAAAAACTTTATTATCGGGTTGAAGTACAATCAAAACATTTACGAATGGAACTCGACTTCGTTCATATGGCCACCGCGGGCACGTTTACAGCGGTCGATTCGTTGGACCCAATTTTCGATGATTCGGCTACACAATTCGGCCGAAACGGCTGCTATTTCGCGTTCAATGTTGGCTCTGAGCTCTTCCAACGTTGTCGGCTTGTTGGCATAGACCATTGACTTGACGTAGCCCCAAAAGAAAAAAGTCTAGAGACGTTAAATAGCACGAACGAGGCGGCCAATCGACTGGTCCATTTCTTGAGACAACACGCTCATCAAACTTACTCTTCAATAAATCGATTGTAACGTGTGCTGTGTGGCTTGTGGCACCGTCTTGCTGAAACCACATGTTGTCCAAGTCCATATCTTCCAATTCGGGCCAAAAATCATGGCGCGATAACGATTACCATTCACATTAACGTGACGATCATTATCGTCGACGAAAAAATATGGCCCTATGACGCCGCCGGCATGCAAACTGCACCAAACAGTTATTTTTTGTGGATGAATTGGTGTTTCATGAAGCACATGTGGATTTTCACCCGACCAATAACGCATATTTTGCTTATTGACGAACCCATTGAGCCAAAAATGAGCTTCGTCACTGAAAATGATTTTGCGATGAAATTGATCATCTTGGCGCATCTTTTCCAGAGCCCAAACGGAGAACGTACGTCGCTTCAAATGGTCCATCGGCTTCAATTCTTGAGTCAGCTTGATCTTGTATGGGTGTAAACCAAGATCCTTACGCAAAATTCGCCATAAAGTGGTCTGGGCGATGCCCAACTCTTGAGAACGCCGTGGAATTGACTGATTTGGATCATTTGCTACGGACGTTTCAACGGCAGCGATATTTTCGACACTTCGACCAACCCGTTGTCTCACTGGCACGGCAACATCACACAACGAATATGTAGACTCAAATTTTTGCACTAAACTTGTTACTGCCTCTCTACTAGGGCGAGAATTACTACCGAAAATCGGAGTTAACGCTCTTAAAGTAGCGGTCACCGACTCCGAATTTCTGTAGTAAATTTTTAAAATTTGCAGACGTTATTCGTTCATGTACTTTACCATGATGAAAATGTTAAGTTTACTGAATAAATTGACAGTGACAGTTCGATGATTAGTGAAAGGGTGCGTTCACAAATTGAATTAAAGTTGTCAAGTCCCTATTGGAAAACCCTTTACCATTTACCCTTTCACTCAAAATATACGAAAATTCATAATTTAACCATTAGTATGTGCTGCGTTCGCAAATTAGAAAAATACCTTTCGATAAAGTTTATTTCAGACACTGTTCGCTCTATGATTTTACACAAACTTGTTTAGTGTCTTCGTAATGGACGTTTTAGAAGTATATAGCGTTCAAAGACAATTCAAAAGACAAATTTTGTAAATTAAGTGAACTCAAAATTTTGTACGAAGTAAAAAAATAATTTTTCTAAAATTTAAACATTTCATAATATATAAACATATTCTAATTGTTAGTAAAATACACTATTGTAAATTGGGCTGTGCACGTGTTACATGCCTGGACACCTTGTAATTACTTTCGTGGAATGAAGAAGTTCGTTTAGCATGATGGACACTTTCCACATAAGTGCAAGAATCCCCTTTTATTCCATATACAAGGACATTCCGAAACTATTTGATCATCTATTATTATGAAGATAATCAAATCTGCGAAAAACATCATGATAACAAAAAATATCAACAAAATCGCTTCTAGGTTAATTTCGCATTGATAATTTTATTTGTCATCCAAAGGCTTTTCTCAAAAAAAATGTTATATGCGTAAACACCTCGTGATTACTCTACTTCTTCGTGCAATGAAGTATAGTTTGTATAGATATTAAAGACCTCCCACATAAGCGCAAGGAACCTCTTCCACTATATGTACATGGACGTTCCGAAACTATTTCATCGGTTTTGTATAATACATTCCAAACTAAATTTACTCGCTCTGATGTATTACATAAAGTCTTATAGTTTCTGTAGTTTCTCCAGTATGGTATAGTGTCATCTTGTACGAAGTACATGCATTAAGGGAGCTGCCGAATTTACATTTTATCAGAAAGTAACTAGATATTTGAGAGTCGTCAGAAATGTGATAACATTTCGTAAAAACAAATATGAGCCGAGAACCGATACGCGAAGTAATAGAGTAGTTCTTACGGCTTTCTGTAAAGGGTCGGTTCACTTTTATGCTGTATATCACTAAGTACGTGACAATGGTACACATGGCAATATCTAAGTAATTTTATAAATAATAAATTGGAAATAATCATAATTTGAAATAATTTTTATCGTCCGCATACGCCAATATATCACAGTTAAATAAGCTAAATGAGATCATTAATAAATAAACAAGCGAAATTGAGTTGCACGTCATAGACGTGATTAGTATTATATATAAAAAAAATAAATACTAAGTAATAATATATAAAAAGTGATGAAACATTTCCCATTTTAAGCCTCTACCGTAAAGTTACAAACGGAATAGGATTTTTTAAATATTGGGTCTGGGAAAAAGTTCGTGGCGTTTTTTCAGTAAAATTCAACTGGTCCCCGCATGGCGCGTGGACGAATTCATTTAAACCGAATATGCTCCATTATTATCGACAATGTTTCGCCATTTTTTTGGTAGATCCATGATCCCATCGGTGAAAAACTTCTGTGGTTTCTGGTCGAAAAACTGAATCAAGTAGTTTTCACAGGCTTCTTTTGAAACCAACTTAATTCCATTGAGAGAGTTCTGCAGAGATCGAAACAGATGATAGTCAGAGGGTGCTATATCCGGACTGTAAGGTGGGTGCATCAAAACTTCCCAACCAAACTCTCTCAATTTTTGACGGGTCATCAAAGAAGTGTGTGGTCGGGCGTTGTCATGATGGAAGACAACACCTTTCCTATTAATCAATTCGGGCCGTTTTCTTTCAATCGCCTGGCGTAATCTCTCTAGTTGTGCACAGTAGAGTTGAGAATCAATCGTCTGACCAGTTGGAAGTAGCTCGTAGTGGACGATTCCCCTCCAGTCCCACCATACACACAGCATCACTTTTTTTGGCGTCAATGTTGGCTTAGCGAACGCTTGTGACGGCTCACCATCCTTTATCCACGATCTTTTACGCTTCCGATTATCGTACGTAATCCATTTTTCATCTCCGGTTATTAAACGTTTCAGGAACGGCTCGATTTCATTCCGTTTCAGCAGCGCATTGCAGATGTTAATTCGGTCCATCATGTTTTTCACGCTCAACTCATGAGGAACCCATACGTCAAGCTTTTTTTTGTAACCAGCTTTGTGTAAATGGTTCAAAACAGTTTTGTGGTCAATGCCTAGCTTCATGCCAATATCGACACTGCTGATATGCTTATCTTGTTGGACTTTTTCAAGAATTTCATCAGATTTTTCAGTGATTGGACGACCGGAGCGTGACTCATCTTTCACCAGTGGCGGCTGGTCAGGTGAGGCAGGTGAGGCAGTGCCTCACCATCTAAATCTTGGAATTATAACAAGAATAATATGTATACTTTTAAAATTCTTTATAAATTAATTATCATCTTTTATTCAGCATTTATCTTATAAACAATAAGAAAATAGTTTTAAATAAACCGGCATTACAAGCAAAGTACAAATTTATCATTTCATTTTAATTCCGTGCGAATGTACGAGCGCGTATACTTGCCCCGACCAACTTCATGCTTGATCTATGTATATCCCTACTAAACACGAATATTTGAGGCCCGGCCACTCATTGCCTCTCATTGAAAATTTATAACGCACTACAGCAGTCAAAAAAATTCTCAATTTCTATGGAAATTACAGTAAAGTATTAGCTACATATTTAAGATAACAAAGAAGAAAAAATATTCAAAAAGTTAATAGATTTTTCTAACTTTATTGTGAAATTTTTGAATTTTTTAATAATATAGAAAGCATTATTAATAGGATAAATTAAGTATTTATTTAATGATATAAAGATGTCTAAAGGTTTACATTCTTCTTGTACAGTTTCTCAATATTTCCTCCACGCAAATAATATGTTTTAAGTTTTAACAGGAGTATTTTTATTGTTTCAAGTAGATATTATTTAGACATCAATGCATGTATGTATGTATTATTTAGCCTGAAGCCAATTTAAATTGAGCCTCTCATCGAATCACAATCGCCGAACTACCGAATATACTCGAGGCTGACATTCTCGGCCCGAATCGCAAATTACAGCAGTTAAACTTGGGGGAATTACAAAGTTAGGTTAAATATTTTAATATTTGTTTAGTGATATTTTCAGTGATTTAAAAATTGTGAATATGGATTTAGAAAATGTAAGAAATACACAAGACATTGTAGAGTTTTTAATAAGGAATACGTTCGTTGTTCTATCGGTAGAAGATCAATTATATGTCAAAAACCTTCCAAGACCAAACCCTGGTTTATCAAAATCTCTTACAATACACGGTAAGTCCAACAGAAATTTCAATAATAATAATAATAATAATTACGTTTTTTGCTTGATAAGTTTAGAGAATTTCGGGAGTGTGATACATATATCAGTTTTGTATACGAAAATTCGATGTCTGACGAATCTGTTGCACATAAAAGGCGTAGAATTGATGACGTTCCAGATACTAAACAAAATTATAGAAAATTATTTTTCGAAATTCTAGATACGTTTACTAGTCAAATTGAAATTAGATTTATTGATTTAGAAAAACTTGCTTTTTTTGATTTATTAACAGAAAGTAAATTTGAAGAATATTCGAAGGCATTTCCTCAGAGGCTCTTAAATAATTTGTTTGAACAATATAAATTTTTTGATCAAATTCAATTAAAAAATGGATTAGCTGTTATTTATAGTGACATGCAACTCCTTGGTAATTCTAAAACACCATGTGAAATGTTAAGATTTATGCACGAACAAAAGTTAGCCATCTGTATGCCAGAACTTTTTAAATTGCTAAGTATAGTAGTTACCATATCGGTAACTTCCGCGTCCGTTGAGCGAAGTTTTTCCACATTGAAACGTATAAAATCGTATGTTAGAAATACAATTGGACAACAAAGACTTAGTAACTGTGCACTAATTGCAATCGAAAAGGAATTGGTTAAAACGATGACGAGGGATGAACGATTTTATAATGATGTAATTGATTATTTTGCTAACACAAAAAACCGGAGGATACCTTTGCTATACAAGAAGTAAAATCTATTAAATGTAATTCTACGTGCAATGCCAATAAAGGAAATTTTTTGTATTTTAAAATATTTTCATTTTGCATGTAATTTTGAAATTTTGTTATTGGATTGTTGTTGACTTATATATATACATATATATGTATATATTTGTTATATTATTAAATTTTATATTATAATAGGAATGTATTTATTTTTTATTTTTAAATCCTAGAAGATTGATATCTGCTTCTGGGTTTCCGGGCTGGAACCGCGTCACTAGTATATCTGCCGACGTTTCGTACCCATTTGTATGGGACATCTTCAGGGCTGAACTACTGCACTGAAACTGGTGTAAGTCGATGGGGGACGTGTTTATATATGGATAATGGGTCAATGGAGCGTTACGGTTACGGTTAGGTAGATTAGAGATGCAGGATTGCCAAGCGTTATGTAGGGGGTAGCCATCATCGCGGTTAAGATTATTGGGGTGCTTAAAGATCTCTATAGTTTCACGGATTTTGCGACCATAGAAGTGGTTAGTGCGGGATAGGATCTTGGTTGAATTAAACTGAATATGGTGCCCGGTTTCCAGCCTATGCTCGGCAAGTGCAGAACCGGCTATGCGCAGCAACCTAGTACAGCGCTCATGTTCAGAAACACGAGTGCCGACAGACCGCTTTGTTTCACCAATATATGCCCTGCCGCATGAACAAGGAATCCTGTACACACCAGCTGATTCTAAAGAAACATGGTCTTTTACGGAAAAAGGGTCAGATAATTTGGAATGGGGTTTGAAGATGGTTTTGATGTTGTTTTTGAGAAGAACCCTACTGATGCGGTCAGTAACACCTTGTATATAGGGTAGGTGGGCTTTAGAGAGGGGGGAGATGATGTAAGCTGTGTATTAAGTTGTGAGGTTTTGGGATTAAGATGTAGATCTATGGTTCGCTGAATATTATGGTTGGAGAAATTATTATTTATAAGAGCTTTGGTGACATGACTTAATTCCTGGGATATAGAATGCTGGTCAGATATGTTAACAGCTCTTTGGACTAAGGAATTGATAACGCCCTGTTTCTGGGCAGGATGATGATGGGAGAGGGCATTGAGATACCGATCAGTGTGTGTGGGTTTGCGGTACACTGAATGTCCTAGTGAACCATCCAGATGACGAGTTACCAAGACGTCGAGGAAGGGAAGGGAACCTTCAGATTCAATCTCCATGATGAAATTTATGGAATCGTGTTGTGAATTTAAGAAAACGAGGAAGTTGTTCAAGAAATCCCGACTATGGGGCCAAATAACGAAGGTGTCATCCACATATCTGAACCAACATTTTGGTTTTTGGTCACTGGAGTGTAGAATTTGTTGTTCGAATGCCTCCATAAAAATGTCAGCGACAACAGGAGAGAGAGGAGACCCCATAGCTGCACCCGATACTTGTTCATAATAATTACCACGGAACTGAAAATAGGTGGAGGTTAAACAAGTATTCACCAGGTTGGCCAAATCATCAGGTTGGTTGTCAGTGGAAAGGATTTGACGGATTATCTGGATAGTGTCGGGTATGGGAACTCTGGTGAATAAAGATTCGACGTCAAAACTAACTAGTAGATCATGAGGATCTACCGTTAGGCCATCGCTTAACCGCGATGATGGCTACCCCCTACATAACGCTTGGCAATCCTGCATCTCTAATCTACCTAACCGTAACCGTAACGCTCCATTGACCCATGACCCATTATCCATATATAAACACGTCCCCCATCGACTTACACCAGTTTCAGTGCAGTAGTTCAGCCCTGAAGATGTCCCATACAAATGGGTACGAAACGTCGGCAGATATACTAGTGACGCGGTTCCAGCCCGGAAACCCAGAAGCAGATAGCATGGACCACGACCGCGGAAGTCTACGTACCAAATTAACCTAGAAGATTGAGTTCTTATTTTCGATTAATGTTTTTAGAATTTGTTTGATTTTTTAGAATATTTATTTTTGTTTCACAAGGGTTTGCTTTGAAACTTCGTTTTCCCTTAAAAATCGAATGGGGCGCGATATAGGGCACAGTTCACGTCTGGCAGCCCTGTTTGTACTGGAAGCCCTATATATATATATATAAATATATATAAACTGTTTTTATATGTAGTAGGTATATAGAGTTTATTAATCAATTGTAAACAATTTTGAATATTTATTATTCTATCTGCCTCACCATGTCAAATACTCACGAGCCGCCACTGTCTTTCACATTGAAATTTCCAGAACGAAAGCGAGCGAACCATTTCCGCGCAACAGATTTCGATAAAGTACCTTCGCCGTACACAGCACAAATTTTATCACAAGCCTGCGCAGCGTTCTTCCCCTTATCATAATAATATTGCAGAATATAGCGAAATTTCTCATTATTCTTCTCCATTTTCAAGTGCGAATAACTTTCCAACCACTGCACCGATTACAATGTTTCTACGCTCAAACTAACGTTCGGAAGGTCATCTAAAAAACGAGCCGTCGGTGGTGTCGCTGTGACTTGTTGTTCTTTAGTTATCGGCAACCAATGCCATCTATCGGGAAAAACGCCACGAACTTTTTCCCAGACCCAATATTTGCAGCGTGTTTCCACAGTTGTTTCTGCCAACCGAGTGCCCTGTAGGGAAAAATGTTTTTATATGCAAAAAACGATCGTTCTACATCTAGTGATGTAATATTTCTATAATTGAAATAATCTTTAAAACTAATTAACGGATATGCAGAGACCTTTACAAATTTGTATTAATATGGTAAGATTCGAAGCTTAGTCTAAAAAACATTTTCAATCTTTTCTAAAACAAAATAATTTTTTGCGTCTTCTACAACGCGTGGCTGTGCGTGAATAGCGTTCACTGTTTACACTAATTTCACTAACGACGACGAAGGATTTTCTAATTTTTCTATTCCCTCTACTAGTCCGAAGTAATTGATCTGAATAGTTTTTTGTCTTGAATTTTTTTTGACTTTGCAGCTGTATGTACAGCAGCTTCCTTCGTATCGATGTTAAACCACCAAGCTGTCTGAAACTATGTTCCTTAACATTAAGGATCGGCTGTGCTGGTTCAAGGGCATACGGCCAAATTCTCGAGTGCATTTATATGCGAAAGATTATCTTTGTATCTGTAATTAATACAATTTTATCCCTGGATAATAATACGAATAGTTTCTACCACAAGATGTAAAGCATGGATTTTATGCGTAATATATAAGAAATTACCACAGTCTTCTTCAAGATATCGCCTTACAGAAAACATAGTTGTGGCAGCGTAAGTAAGAGTTCAAATTTTTTCAATTTGTTTAACATTACCTTTGATATTACTTCGACAGTACATTGTTGTACTCTTATTGAAGCTAGTAACATTGAAGATAACCGTTTATGTGGTGACGTGTTTTGTTTGTACATACCATAACAGTTTTTTTACATTTTTTTGTAATCCGTTGCTTTGTCCACACAAAACCACTTTTCTATTTTTCAATTCTAATTTAAATCTATTTTCAATACGTTCACAAGCAGATGGTATAAAATTTTGTTATGTTTTCCGACTAGGTAATATACAGTTCATGTATTTATTCCAGAATGAGACAAATTATTCGTTGTTTAATAAAGTAAAGGTTAGATTACTTGATCACTAAGGTTGATATATAACCCCTTTCCACATTAATTTTCGTAATTCTGTATACGTATTTCGACAACTAAGTTATCATCAGCAGATAAATTAAGCAGTGTTGCACCTGGAGAACTACGGCAATAAATACCCGTACGAAACAATTATTTCCGTACACGATCCGTATCGCTGAAAGCCAAGATGCACACTAGCGTGCGTCTTAAATCGTGTACGGAATTAATTGTTTCGTACGGGTATTTATTGTCGTAGTTCTCCAGGTGCGACGCTGTTTAATTTATCTGCTGATGGTGATAACTTAGTTGTCGAAATACGTATACAGAATTACGAAAATTAATGTGGAAAGGGGTTATATATCAACCTTAGTGATCAAGTTAATCAACCACAGGCTCCATCAAAATCACCTTCAATGGTAGATTACACAAAATAAATGTTGTACATAAATTGAATAGAAATTTCTCACTCGATCGTAGATTTTTTTTATAATTGTACTTGGTAATTAGAGATGATACATCGCAAACTACACATTCGTTTTTTGAGTTATCGTAAATTAAATGTATTAAATCGTTAATAAACTTATTGACTGCGTCTGATAATAGTCGCTTTCTCGAACTTGGTAACAACGATATTATTACACAAACGTCTAACTGTCCATATCTACTCTCATGACGTGTATCTCTATTAATAAATATACTATGTAATACTATATAATACTATATAATTAATAAATATACTAAATACCAGAACTAGATTGACGGTTCAAATAAAATTGAAGACGTCAAACTCCTCAAATTCCAGAGAGGACGCCTTTCGTTTTTTATCTTTTTCAATCTACACAAAATCTTTTAAAAGGAAAAACTTTCATAACCAAAATGGACAATATGTTAGCAATTAATTTATTAAGTAAACTTGTTTCAAGATTATATTTGTTTTACTTCAAAATTTCTACATAACTTTCCAATCGACCTAATAATTTTAAACATCTACTATATAACAGTATTTCCAACCTATTACATATTCGTAACTTATAGAGTATATAATCAATATTTACGAAGTTTTTATTTGCAAATAAAATACACACTTCGTTTAACATTTTGCTGGCGCATTTCGCGAAAAATATTGGTAGGAAGATATTCTGTATTTTTTTTCATTTTCACTTTATAAAATTATAAAGAATTCGCAAATGAAGCCGGAGCGACAGTGTTTAACGAAATTAAATGCAGTGCTGGTACAGCGTTCACATTATAATTGAATTATGAATTTGTAAGGAAGGTCTTATCAAATTCAGTATTCCGAGAACATGGGTAATTCAAACTAACTAGGAGCCAATTAACATCATGTTATGTAAATCAAATATTATATTTTATTTCTTATATTTGAAAACAAGGGGCACTGTAGGTTTGTGTAAATCAAATTACACCACACCAGGTTGAGTAAATAATTTAGAAAATGAGTGCGAAAAGTTAAAAGTAAATTTGTAAGTTTCAAGTAAGGTCTCTTTGGTATAGATTAAATTGTCTAACGAACTTGTTCAGTCTAATATTACAATGTTAATGTCATACTTCATAGATTAATATCACACCAATTTTTGATATAGTTGCTCGATATTGTTCATAAACATGATCCTAACAAAAGGAAGGGAAGTAAAGAGTGTTTAAAATTTTGAGGTTTTTTTAAAGAATAACTAAAACACATAATTTGCATTCACTTTCAAAAACTTTTTATTGGTAATTGAAGTTTCAGTTATGACATTTATATGCGAAAAATATCTGCCAAATGTCCTCCTCTTGCAGCTTCACAGACGTCTACTCTTTTGTTAAAATTTTCAATGACATTTTGACATAATCGAGGCTCTATCTCATCAATGACACGAATAATTTCATCTTTCATAGCAGGGATTGATTGTGGATTGTTTTTATAAACCTGAATTTTCACATAACCCCAAAGAAAATAGTCTAACGGTGTCAAATCATATGATATTGGTGGCCAATTAACATCACCGTTTTTTTGAGATTACATGTCTAGGAAATTTTTCTCTCAATAAAGCAATTGATTCGTGTGCAAAGTGAGGTGTAGCGCCATTCTCTTGAAACCACATATCCTCTAAATCAATATTCATTAATTCAGGCCACAAAAATTTGGTTATCATCCCACGATATCGATGACAGTTACAGCTTCATCAGCAGCATTTTCAAAGAAGTAAGGTCCAATTACACCACCCGACCATAATGCACACCAAACAGTAACTCGTTTAGGATGCATGGGTTTCTCATGAATAATTCGTGGATTTTCCTCACCCCAGATACGGCAATTTTGTTTATTAACATAGCCACCAAGTTCAAAATGTGCCTCATCGGAAAACATTATTCTTTGAAAAAAATCAGCTGGTTGTTCATTGTTGAAATTGACAAATGAACGACGTTTTAAATGATCTAATGGCTTCAGTTCCTGTGTTATTTGAACCTTATTTGCCTTCAGAGCTAAATCCTTGTGTAAAATACGTCATGTTGTTGATCCACTAAGTCCAAGTTGTTGTGAACGTGTTTAATGGACATTTCAGGATCATCAGCAACACTTTCACGAACCAAATCAATATTTTCTTGTGAACGACCACTACGACTGTATTTTTCCGATCTCTTGCAATTTTTAATAATTCGACCAATAGCGCTTTCAGATGGACGATTATGTAAACCATAAAATTCACGTAATTTTCTAAAAACTCTTTTCACAGAACGCTGATTTTCATAAAATAATCGTTGTTGTACCGTGTACGAAGCCATTTTTATAAATGTCATACATCACACTTTTCAAATGCCCACATACCCAGACGAATTCAGTGCGCCATCTATACTTTATTTATTCTTAAAAGAAACCGCGCAATTTGAAACAGCCTTTAGATGCTTCATTAACTAATAAATACTAGATGTATCCATAAAATTAAATTATTCATATAATCGAAAGAATATTCGTATTTTTAGAAATAATATGTATTACATTTTATTAAAATAAATAAAATGCATCCAAACTTTTTTGCAACGCCTTCTCCCTGCAGTTTCGCAATATCAATAAGTGACCAATATTAAAAATATTTCTTTCACTCCATTTACGACGTTTTTTCAATTTAGTAAAAAATACGGTTTACAAACTCATACAGATGGTACTTCAACCGTGACTAGCAATTAAAATGGGTTCGTTGTATTGTGTCGAGCTAATGATAGTTTTCCATCGTTTTTGTCATTCCATTGCGTCATTCACCAATAAGTTTTATATTCAAAAGCACTAAATACGAAGGATATTATGAAGACAGCTATGAAAATTACGAACTCCATGCATGGGTTTCTCATGAATAATTCGTGGATTTTCCTCACCCCAGATACGGCAATTTTGTTTATTAACATAGCCACCAAGTTCAAAATGTGCCTCATCGGAAAACATTATTCTTTGAAAAAAATCAGCTGGTTGTTCATTGTTGAAATTGACAAATGAACGACGTTTTAAATGATCTAATGGCTTCAGTTCCTGTGTTATTTGAACCTTATTTGCCTTCAGAGCTAAATCCTTGTGTAAAATACGTCATGTTGTTGATCCACTAAGTCCAAGTTGTTGTGAACGTGTTTAATGGACATTTCAGGATCATCAGCAACACTTTCACGAACCAAATCAATATTTTCTTGTGAACGACCACTACGACTGTATTTTTCCGATCTCTTGCAATTTTTTAATAATTCGACCAATAGCGCTTTCAGATGGACGATTATGTAAACCATAAAATTCACGTAATTTTCTAAAAACTCTTTTCACAGAACGCTGATTTTCATAAAATAATCGTTGTTGTACCGTGTACGAAGCCATTTTTATAAATGTCATACATCACACTTTTCAAATGCCCACATACCCAGACGAATTCAGTGCGCCATCTATACTTTATTTATTCTTAAAAGAAACCGCGCAATTTGAAACAGCCTTTAGATGCTCACTTTCATTAACTAATAAATACTAGATGTATCCATAAAATTAAATTATTCATATAATCGAAAGAATATTCGTATTTTTAGAAATAATATGTATTACATTTTATTAAAATAAATAAAATGCATCCAAACTTTTTTGCAACGCCTTCTCCCTGCAGTTTCGCAATATCAATAAGTGACCAATATTAAAAATATTTCTTTCACTCCATTTACGACGTTTTTTCAATTTAGTAAAAAATACGGTTTACAAACTCATACAGATGGTACTTCAACCGTGACTAGCAATTAAAATGGGTTCGTTGTATTGTGTCGAGCTAATGATAGTTTTCCATCGTTTTTGTCATTCCATTGCGTCATTCACCAATAAGTTTTATATTCAAAAGCACTAAATACGAAGGATGTTATGAAGACAGCTATGAAAATTACGAACTCCATCCGTGCCCACATCTTGCAACGACAGTTCTCTAAAGTACAATTGGAATCTAAATACACTGATTTACTTCTACATGCAGACGTAATGTAATTAAGTCATGGAAAGTTTTTAAAAAGCTTTCAAGAATTACTACCCGAAATGCTCTCTCTTCTTTAATGGAAGAGGTGATCAGGGACACCGAGATACTTAAAAACGAAAAATAGTTATTTAAATATCATTAATTTGGAGCTACTAGGGAAAGGTCAAACCATTACCGATTTGCTTTTAAAAGCAAATCGCAGTTACTGATTAATCAACTAAATAGAAAATAGAAATTTTCAAGCTTTGAAAGCATGGAGTCAGTTAAATTGTGGTATTGACGAAGCAGAAATATTCTGAGTGAATTTTCAAAACGTTTTTGCGATTGTAGCAAATTGGCGAATACTGCAACTTTGATAAGTTCGTTTTCTTGTGTAGACGTTGAAAAAATTTGCTACTGAAATATCAAACACCTTCAATCAAGACTTGTCTTCCGTCGAAAATGAGGTATCGCAGATATACGTACATTTCAAGCCAGAGTAAATGATGCAAATGTTTGGTTTTTATATATGAAGAAAAATATCCATGTTTAAAACAAATTGCGCATCAAATAATTTGATCGTTTGGGTCAATTTATTCATGCGAATCTGTATTTTCTTAAATTAAAATTATTAAATCGGAATATCGTTGCTGGCTAACTGACGAACATGTGTATTATGCAGGTTATTGTCAATTGTTATTCTAAGGGGCACACACAGCCGCCCTAGAAGCCAACATAACCCATGCCATCTGTCAAATTTAGCCTGATTTATGCACCAGAATCATGGAAAATTGGACAGTTCGGATGCGCACCATCCAGCGAAGCCGCGGTGGACATTTGCACGATGTTATATTCCATACATACTGGCATCGATAGGCCTTTCAAATGAATAAAAAAATTCGATAATATCTCATACACACTTTGTTTTATTTAAATTTAAAGATAGGAAGCGCGTTATAAAACGTATGGGGACGACATGCAATGCATGCATTGACATCCAAAGATTAATGTGTGTTAGCGACATAGATGTACATACAATTAATATTATTGTTATGTAAGAATAAATTGAATGTAGAATAAAAATATTCCTTTAGTTGCATTGTATTTTTCTCTACCTAATAGTAGAATTCAGATTTTAATTGGTCAGTATCCAAAAAACCATACATAGGTCGTAACAGCGACACCCTCACCACCTGTCATGTTATAAGTCAGAGCTCAGTTCTCTGCCCCTCACTCTTTTGTTGATGGTTTGCCGCCCACTTATTTGCGATAGATAATACAAATCTGAACACTGCCAATCTAGACAAATTAAAGAAAAGCTGGTTTATGATTCACAATAACGCGCTTCTTCAACATTATTCAGCAGTTTCTAGCTTCAAAAAATATAGTAGCGATGCCTTACTGTCTCACCTGATCATCCTATTATTTCTATAAAAGGATGACGTTTTGATGTGACAAGAGACTCTGAAAAAATTATAAAATCATAGAAATTGTTTTAAAATAACTTACATTTATATGAAACGACTCTTATAGAAAAATGGTTATTGTATTATATTTCCTCCTATTTCTAACTACTTCGTCATCACAATATACTATATTATTGTTGCCATTTTTATGGCTATATTTTTTTAAAAATATACTGATACGAATCCCGTCCATTTTGTTTGAACTGCCTAAATTAAAACACTAAAAAAATATGACATATTTGATACAATAATTTTTATAAATATCTTCTATAAATACTCCCTTAATATTCAATGTATTTACCGAATATTGCATAAATATATTACGTCATGTATGTAGACATAATTATCAATTATCCTCGCCAATTTAATTCTAAAAAATAGCAGGTTCAGCATACTCGAGTTATCGATCTACTTCAGCTGGCGATGCTTTTTTAATTGTATTAATACACATTATTAGGGGAAAATAAAGTACAGGTTAATGGTCTTAAATATATTTTTAGAATATTTTAAATTCTCATTAATTCTTTACTTACAAAATAGAAAAAGAAATTTTTAATTTCAGTCGCTTCTATATACGAATGAATAGAAACGATTTCTGTTCATTCGCATTTATTTTCCCATTTGGAAATCCGTTCGTACAAAAATGTTTCTTTAAATTATTAATATCTGAATCTATTTACTAAATACACATAACAACTTACACCTTTACACAATTGAAGTAAGTAAAAAATCTTTTTCTTAAAATATAAATTGATTGCATTTACATATACAGTAAAGCAACCGGACGTTACATGATTCCAAGCAAATATGTACTATATAATCATTATTAAGTATATTAAAATAATACTATGCGTTAAAGCGTAATATAGTAAAACCTGTGTTAACAGTCATCTGACTAAAGCGGCCACCCGAATCGACTATAAGGAAATTCCCATACACAAATACCCGTTAATTACGGCCACCTTTGTAAAACGGCCGCGGCCAAATAACCCAAACTTTTACGGCCTATTTTCATAGAAATTTACCTGCCAATGTCGGCCGGACTATTTATGACATGTATATCTTTATTGACGGAAATACCTAATACAAATTGTCGGGGTTTCCCGGGGTTTCCTATTACCTGGTAGTAATTCACCCTTTCCGATTTAAACTTTATTATTCTAAAGGAAACAATTCAGTTTAAAGTTGTCTCCATATTCGAAAGGTTCTTAATTAAGTATGTCGCAAAAAAGAAAACGTTTGTCGCTAAAAGACAAAATAAATATAATCGCGGAAAGTGAAAAGTATGCGTTAAGTTCGCGAAAGTTGGCCGAAAAATATGGGGTTGGAAAAACACAAATTAACGATATTATGAAAAATAAAGGTGAATTAAAAAAGATGGTCGAGGAAGGTGTTAACATGGAGCTAAAACGAAAATTTCCGAAGTCGGAAGGATTGGCAGTGGATCAAGTCGTCTACAATTGGTTTTGCAAAGCCAGAAATAAAGCAATTCCAATATCTGGGCCGCTACTTAAACAAAAAGCACTGGAGACAGCAAGCAGTTTAAAGATGGAAAATTTCGCAGCATCTAATGGATGGTTGGAAAGTTTCTGTCGGCGACACAGTATAACTTTTAAATCAATTTGTGGTGATTCCGCAGAGGTTAATTTGGACGATATAAAAGACTGGAAAACCAAGTTACCGTTGATTTTAATAAATTATTCTCCTCGAGATGTGTTTAATGCCGACGAAACAGGTCTTTATTACCGCGCTATGCCAAATAAGACATTTGCATTAAAAAGTGAGAATTGTGCAGGGGAGAAGGCAGCAAAACAACGTTTGACTGTTTTACTATGTGCAAATATGGAAGGTGAGAAGGAAGATCCATTAATAATTGGAAAAAGTAAAAATTCTCGCTGTTTTAAGGGTAGTCATGTGGACAAATTACCCTTAGAATGGGTTTCTAACAAAAAGGCATGGATGACAACGGAAATTATGACAAGATGGCTGCATAAATTTGACAATAAAATGAAAAAACAAAATAGAAAAGTGCTTCTTTTCTTGGATAATGCCACTTCACATTCTAAAGTTCCATTAGAAAATGTTAAATTAGTCTTCCTGCCGCCAAACACCACTTCGTATTGTCAGCCCTTGGATCAAGGAATAATTCAGAATTTCAAATTGATTTACCGAAATTTTTTGATTAAAAAGCTTCTAACGTTTATTGACAATGAATGTGATTTTGAAATTTTTGAAAAAAACATAAATTTAGCCAATGCACTTGTATGGATTACAGCTGCTTGGAAACAGGTATCTCCTGCTACAGTTAAAAAATGTTTTTCCAAGGCCGGATTCTCTGATGTTATCCAGGAGGACACAATATTTGATGAAGAAGACGAAATACCCCTTGCCCAGCTATATCCTGCAGTTCGTAACGAATTTTTGATGGATTTAGATGAATATGCTTCTATTGATCGTCATGTGCCTACAGAGAGCCCTAACTTCAGTATTCCAGAAATTGTTGAAGATTTGTGCAATAATGATGAAGAACATAACTCTGATAATAGTGACCTGGACGAATGTAAAACTCCAAAATCTAGTTTATCTAGTATGAGTGAAGTGTGTGCAAAATTAAGAGACATACAAAATTATTTATTGTGCAATAACAATGGTGACATTTATACGGATGTTTCTAAAATTTTACTTACATGTGAAGCTGCAGTTTTTAAATCGAAGCTAAAAAATGTGAAGCAAACAAATATTGAAACATACTTTAAAAAATCCTAATAAATTGTGTTTTTTCGTATGAATAAATTGTAATAATATGTACATATAAATAATTTATTAGATGTCATATTATCTATAATATGTAAATACATTAAAATTTTAGTTTTTCTTACACATATTTGTATTTATATACTATTTACTTTAATTAATAAAATAAAGAAAGCAAATCCTAAAATTAATTATGTATTTTATTTGTGAGACAAAAAACCTGTCAATTACGGACACCTTTATATAACTGCCAATATATTTTGCTTTTTGGGTGGCCGTTATTGACAGGTTTTACTGTAATTGTTAATGTTTCTAATTTTGCATTTACATATTGAACAAAAGACTAAAAAAAGAATAGGTTCAAAGAAACAATTTTATTATTGATATGTTAATACGTTATAAATTCTTGGGAAGTAATAAAACATTCAACTCCATTCCTAAATAATACATAAAAAATAATAAACTATCGCTGTTAAAAGCTTTGCCGTTTAATATATTATAACTTAAGGTTGTATATGAACTATTTTCAACGTAATTCAAAAAAATTGATTAAAATTTCAGTTGTTCATAGTATCAAAAATTGGTAATATTGAAAAGGTATTGTAAATTAACGAATGCTCCGTGCTGACATATTCGGAGGTGCTAAAAATGATTTTGAAATCTAAATCTATCTCATTCTTCCTACTTAATCCTGAGAGAATAAAAAACCTACAACAAATGTCATAATATGAACTTTTGAACGTGTAAATAAATAATCTTCATGGAATAAAGATTTTGTAAATTTGCAATTTGTTAGTTCGGAACTTTATTACACTTTATTACGAAGGCAAAATTCAAAACCTTTTATTTTCATGAATCACAATTTTTCACAAAGGAGGTGCTGTACTTACAAAATTGGTACATTTGAAAAATTATTGTACATTAATAAATAAAAAAATAACATTTTCAAACAAACGAATATTATGTCAAAATTTATCCAACTTAATTGTTTCATCATAAGAGAACAGAAAAGTTCTCGTATGCTGATATTTTCGTTTTAAAATCCTAAAAACGATTCGATGTCAAAGTTTATCTATTTTGGATTAATTATAAGAGAATAATAAACTTGAAACAAACTTGTCAAAATGTAAACATACGAATGTGGAGATGGATTGTTTTCAAAGTTTGCTAATAAAAGTATTGAGTTTATTTTCTGCTAGTTCTAAGCTGCTATTTAAGTACCACAAAAGCTAAATTCAAAACTCGTTTTGTTATTTTATAAACTTGGAGCAATTATTTTTGGGTTAATTTTTAATTACGAACAAAATATAATGTTTCTCTCTTAGAAAAAAATTATATAATGCCTTACTAGATTTATCATACAATTGATTTTGTAACGTTCTATTATAAATTGAACACTCTTATTTACTGTTTCAGCAATTTTTCGATAGCTTTTGCGATCCTTATAATTGTAAACGACTATTTTCGGCTCTTAGTAGTGGTGCCGTGACTTATTAATGTATATGGGTATGTACAGGCCTCTAAAGTAATGAGACACCTTATCGGCGTATAGACATAACAAAGTGAAAAAGTAACACTACATATGTATTTGCGTTTGACAATTTCACTTTACATATTTTAACGATCGAATTTCGTATAGAATTTCAATTAAGAGAGAACTTAGATTGCTACCAAAGCTCTGCATATATACACACCGACGAAGTTAATAGATTTCTCCATATTCTCCTTCATTCAAATAGGAACTATCCAATACTTTTAACTCCCATACTGTGACAGGCACTTATAAGTTTAAGAAATCCCTTCTATTGTTATGTCCAAGGACTTTCCGGAACTATTTTATCAGTCTTATGCAATGTTAAATCTTAAGTATGTTTTTCCCACTATTTTGCAAATATCTCCGCTAACTCTACCCCCAAGTCAAACCAATTGGTCTAATTTATTCGATTACCAATTTGTAAGCGACATTTTTTTTTATATGCACTTTACACACTGAATTGTTCACCAGTACGGTACATTAAGATATCGATAGTACAGTTACTACAGGTTTTGTATTAAGAATAGTGTACAAATTGTTTGTCACACCAGAATTATCATTCACAATATAGGTACACATAAGGACTTGTCTTCAAATGAATTTAAGCGTATCGTAGATTAAAAAATTCAAATTTTTCCGCTTTTTACATCATATATACGTGGAAATAAGTGAAAAAATTTCTGTTTTTAGTGAGTCGCGAACTCACGATATCATGCTCATGTGTTTTATTATTCAACCACAGAGAATAGTGATATCTAAGTCTATTAACATTCTATAAATTGCTTTATATCACTTAAGTTACGATACGCAAGATAGATGTTAGTTTAAATTCTTATTTTAATATTTATAGAAACTAAATTTCTATTACTGAAGATACAGCCGTATAGTAACTAATGTATGGATTAAAATGACGCCCTTCAAATTCAAAAAGGCACAGATGGAGACATGGAGAATCTCCATAACGAAATAAAGTGTATTCTACTTTCAGAAGTTTTTCGTAAAATATATTACTTACACTGCCTGCTTTAAGTTATGGGCGACTGTGTATATGTATGTATATATTAACACTGTTAGTTATTAGAAACTTATTTTATTTCTGCCTAGTATCCTCAATAATACTTTCAAATTAGTTTACATTACTTTCTGCTATTAAAACCCCATCCATTGCTCTTTATGTAGATGTAATAATCCTTATCGACGGTACGAATATCTGTAGGCGACTCTGTTGATGTTTTCCTTTGAGTAAATCCGAATCTAAACTGTGTAATTTCTAACTAAGGAAGGGTCGTCTGAATTATTCATTGCGTCCTTTCTAAGAACTTTGTATGGGATTCCATCAATACAGGCCAAATGAATTCAACTTAATTTTAATTTCACACAGGGGTCAGCCAGAATTTATACGAGGTTTGATCAATATTTAGTAAGTGAATGAGGAAAGTATTGATGTTATAGCTTGGCTGTTCTTTTATTTATATCGAGAAAGTATGTGTTTTATTGTTGCCAGACCTAATAAAAACCGATAACTTTTGCAAATAAATGCAAATAAAAATTTATTAAAATAGAAATTATAAATGCTCTAAATTTCATAGAAAATATTATTAATTATGAACACTTAATTTAGGGAAATATAGTAGACAAAACTGTAGCCATCGAGCTCAATGTTATGGAAAACATTGAGCTCGTTATTTATTGATTTCGCTTAAATAATTGTTGTGGCATAATATGTATTGAAATAATTAATTTTTATGTAATGTACTTTTCTGTATTGTAGGTATTTTATAACTTTAATACCTAATTACAATAGCCACATATTACTTTGTAGTATACAAGGGTGTTTTTTAATGTTGAATTTAAAATAGTCATTCTTTGATCTAGTTTTAAAATTTTATTAATTTTCTCTAAAAAATAATTTTCTATATTTCTGATGGTATGTACACTCGGCAAAACAATTAAGAGTAACCCTCTATTTACGAGAATCTGTAGGGTGTTTAGTGTTTACAGAACTCCAGTAACGCATAGCAAGCTGTTTATGTTTATATATGAATCATTTATACATATTATAAAATAAAAATCTATAAATATATTTTGTTTAAAATACGCTCCTACTCATGGAAGTATGGACACTTAATTAAATTTTATATAACGCTCATAAAAATTATATTAATGCCAATAAATAGCGATAGTATTATTATACCTTATTCTTAAGAACGTTTATAATTCAAATAGGTATTGTATTTGTGTATATTCTCCAAATAATATGATTGACAAAATTTTATCTAACAATAACTATAATTACCTGATATTGCAACCCAATAGCATTGTACGATAATTCCAACTGTACTACTGTGGGCAAAAAATAGTAAGACTTTGTTCATAATTTTTAAATTCTTAATTTATTCTTCCAAATCTATTTCGTTTCCTGGCCCCAATACACTTGTGCCAACGTTTCTTTCAATTCTCGAAACACTTGTTAAAGTCAATTTCAGGAATAGCCTTCAATGCGCGTAGCGATTCACGTTTAATGTCTTCAATTGACTCAAAACGGTTTCCCCGGAACGGTCGTTTGAGTTTGCTGAATAGCCAGAAGTCACACGGAGCTAAATCAGACGAATGCGGTGGTTGCGGCACGATATTGGTTGAAAATTTGGCGAAAAACTCACGAAGAATTAATGCAGTATGCGACGGTGCATTATTGTGGTGCAAAAACCAAGAGTTTTCGGCCCATAATTCTGGCCTCTTTTTACGAATAGCATTGCGCAAACGACGCATAACACTCAAATAGTATTCTTTGATGACAGTTTGGCCGGTCGGAAGGAATTCGGAGTGCACCACACCTCGATAATCAAAGAAAAATGTCAACATAACCTTGATTTTTGACTTACTTTGACGTGATATTTTGGGCTTCGGCTCACCTTTGATACGATATTCTGCCGATTGATCGTCTGTTTCCGGGTCATAAGCGTAAATCCAAGTCTCATCTCCAGTTATGATGCCTTTCATTTTGTTTTGATAGTCGGAAAGCATTGTTTCACAGACGTCAACGCGACGCTGTTTTTCGAAAAAATTGAGTGATTTTGGAACAAATTGTGCTTTCACTTTTCTTAGACCCAAATGCTCTTTCAAAATGGTTTTCACTGATCCTTCCGATATTCCAACGGTGCCCGTAAGGTCTCTGACTGTTAATCGTCAATTCTCAAGCACCAATTCCTTGATTCTATTGACGTGTTGATCATCAGTTGATGTTGATGGCCGTCCTGGACGTGGTTCGTCATCAACGCGTTCTCGACCCTCTTTGAATAATTTGTACCAATCAAAAACACTTGCTCGCGACAAACAATTATCACCGAAGGCCTTTTGCAACCTTCTGAATGTTTCGGCACCAGAAATTTGATTCCGTACACAAAATTTAATGGAACTTCTTTGTTGAATAATTTCACTCATTGTAAAAATCGCCGAATGCACTTTTTGTACTTCAGAAAGACCAGCGTATACTAAACACTAATGATTATTTTGATGTGACATTTGGCACAGATGTCACTGACAGTCATACCAACCTAGAAAAAAATATTTCGACGAATGGGTTTTCGCGCGAAATTTAAATTAAAAAGTCTTACTATTTTTTGCTCACAGTAGTATATAATCAGGATTAGTGAAACGGTTATTAAGAAGGGACTAAATCTAGAAATTTACCTGAAATGAGTCGGTTACCCTATTACTACCTCCTTGTGTCCATCAGTAGATCACTGAACGTGCTTGTGTGAAGTTGTCTATTTTGTAAGCGAATAGTATAATTTCTGTTTACAAAATGCCACGGGGAAAGCCGCTGGATAGTGGATCACGATCAGCGATACTGACTTTGTGATGAGCATTCAGTTCACGGTATTTGCGCAAAATTAAAAGCGAAAAAATCGACAGTGAATCTCAAAATTCGTCGGTGTCAAGAAACTGGCAGTCTGAAAGACCGTAATCGGCCGGCACCATCGAGAGGTACTTCCAAAGTAAAAAAATTAAATTAATTAGCAAAAGAAATAGAAAATTAACTGCACCTGAAATAAATAACGGCCGAATTTAATCAGGCCCGTGCTAAAAAATTTCTGTGAGTACAGTGCAACAACGATTAGTGAAAGCAAATTTACAAGATCGCGTTGCCTTACGGAAACCTTTATTACGACGTGGAAATAAGCAGAAACGACTTCAATGGCCAAGGTTAGACCGTAATTGGACAATCGATCAGTGGAAGCACGTACTGTGGTGTGGCGAATCGAAATTTGAAGTGTTCGGGCAAAAGAGAAGAATTTTAGTCAAGACGATCGACGCGAGAAAAAATGTTGCCAGATTGCATAGCTCCAACGGTGAAACATGGGGATGGTTCTGTTGTAGTCTGGGACTGTTTTTCATTAGCCGGAATGGGAGATTTGTTAAAAATAGATGGTATTATGAGAAAGAAGACTTACCGAGAAATTTTGGAAAACCACGTTTTACCGTCAGGCCTACGATTAATCGGTAATAATATTGAATTTATGCATGATAATGACCCCAAACATACGTCGTTGTTGTGTAAAAAATACCTTGAGCCGGAGGAAAATGAAAATAATTTGAAATTAATGACATGGCCGCGTCAGAGTCTGAACCTTAACCCCATTAAATTACTATGGGATGAACTCGATAGAAGAGTTAGAAAGGAATGTCCAACATCGAAGGAAAAACTTTGGAATATTTTACAAAAAGAATGGAATAACATTACATCAGATGTAATAAGAAAATTAGTAGAAAGAATGCCCGAATAACAAAAGCTGTAATCGCGGCGAATGGTGGTTTCTTCGATGAAAAGAAAGTATAATTAATATAACATATATGTAAGTATATTAGAAATAAGTTTAATGAATTGTAATTGTTATTTTTATTATATAAAGAATCAATAAACATTAATTTTTGTTCAATTTCGTTGATATTTTTTATTTTTTTGTCTTGTTGCTTGATATAGTTGCTGTCCATACTTCCGTGAGCGGTAATGTATATGTGGATTCATACAAAAATATTAATCTTTTACCAATATTTTTTATAAATTTTATTTCAATCTCTGTTTTGGTAAATACGACTTTTTAATTTTTATATATAATTCGTTTTATTTTTATCTGTTCAGCTCTAGCAATAGACTGTTACCAATGTAGCGGGTCCGATTCAAATACACCATTCCAATGTAACGAATGGTTAACCAGCGACAAAAATATACAACCAGAATCGTGCGATACAGTATATGGTGCCAAATACTGTGTCAAACATACAGGAAGATATGAAGGTATTCTATGAAATGGATTTTGGAACAGCGATTCTTCCGTACAACTTATAACAAGCTACTAAAAAATTTTTCTTATGGCATCGGGATTTTATATTTACTAACAACGTACTAATATAATAAGTAATTGGTATGTCTTAACACCCGCATTTTCTTTTTTAATGCCGCCTTTTCGATTGTCTTCTGTACTTTGGGATGGCTAGCTTGGTGTATCGACTGTTTTCAGTGTTCCTCTTCTAAAACATTGGATTGTTCCGATGGAATGATTCAGATGTCGGATTTGGAACCGCAAAATTGTGACCATGTATTTGAAGCGGCTTATTGCATTAAATCTACAAGCTTAGTAGGTAAAGGCTTATAGTGTTTGGTATTAGGATTTTTTTTTAACAATGAATCTTTTGAGATTATGTTTGCATGATTTATAATTTGTCTTTCACTTGCCTTTAGTATGTAAATGTATTTGTATAAATATAGAAAAAAAAAACACTTAATTTATATCTTAAAAAATTAACAACTAAATTTTTATTAAGATTTAATTAATCACTAAGGTTGATATATAACCCCTTTCCACATTAACCTTTGCAATTCTGCATACGCCTTTCGACAACTAAGTTGCCATCATCAGCAGACAATTGCAGTGTACATCTTGGTTCTGAGCGGTGTAGATCGCGTACGGAGTTTGTTTTCGTACAAGTGTTTTTCGCCGTGTTTTACCAGGTGCGACACTTTGCAATTGTCTGCTGATGATGACAACTTAGTTGTCGAAATGCGTATACAGAATTACGAAAGTTAATGTGGAAAGAGGTTATATATCAACCTTAGTGATTAAGTTAATCAACCTCAAGATTTAATTACTTTTTATTTCTATATTTATTCTATATTCCCGTCGACTATATATGAAATTTGTTTTCTTAAATTTGTCGAACAAGGTAAAATTCTATTTTAACAATATATAAACTATTCTAATCTAAAAATAGATTTAAACATGAATAACCAGGAAAGCCAATTTCTGAGTCTTCAATTTAAATATTTTCTTTAATCATATATAGTGGCCCGTGATCTATTGTTATATAATTCAACCATCAATTTCTTTACCTAGGAGGTATCGGCACAAAGAGATTCTGTTCTTCGTTGGATTTGGGCAATTACTGCAATTATGTCAAACAACCGGGTGATGCACTGACGTACAGAACTTGCGTTTTTACATGTACCGGAGATGGTTGCAATCCAAGTAACATAAACAAACCCATACAAATGACTTTTTATATGACTTTGGTGACTTTAATTCTAATATATTTCAATAGATAAAACAAACATATCTTATTTGATGTGAAATTAATCGACTTTGTACAGTACTACCAAATATGTATTATAAAAATCACTATATAAAATAAGAATAAAATTGTTTTTTAATGTTAGAATTATTGATATTTAAGCTTTATTTGTATATACGTACTTACTACATGTGTACTCATTATGTTCGCTTTAAATAAAATGTCATTAAATTAGTTCATATATATTTTGAACGTTTCAAAGGAACAATATTAAATTTTGTTGAAGTAACATATTTTAATAATTTTATTATATAAATTTGTGAAAGCAAAATTAAAATATTGATAAAAATACTAGTAATTTTAATTTCAATTCTTATCTTTGTAATTCAAACTTTAAAATAATTTGAAAGGATTCTAGCCACTTTTCTGTCTCTCAACAGAAATACATAATTATAAATTAAGTATGAATTTTTATAGTTTTCTACTGTTTAGTTTATTAATAAATTCGTATTTAGTTTGTTTGACTTATTATTTCTCGATCCTTGTGTGCAACAAATTTACTTGAGTATTTTATTATCAATTTAAAAAAATTAATAATTAATATAAAAGCATGTGACATTACAATAGAATGTACTGTTTGTTTTCATTATTAATTCAAATTTGACATTAAAATTTCATATTCTATTTAGGAAAATTGGTTTATTTCTAGTAGCCTTTGATCTACTTGCTACAATTTTCCATAAGTTATTTCATTTCAACACCATTTCCCAATTTATAACTGTTTATGCTTTCCAGATTCGTTCAAGATATTCTAAATCATATGTGGGCAACCACCGGCCCGTGGGCCGTATCCGGCCCGCTGTAAGATTTGATCCGGCCCGCGAGACATTGTCGTATTATTTCATGTCTTATATCTATCGCTAAAAATTATGAACACTACTTTTAAACGTGGCCCGCGAACGTATTTGCACATTAAAGTTTGGCCCACAACATATCAAAGGTTGCCCATACCTGTTCTAAATGGTGCAAGAGTAATGAAATCAGAATAAGTGTCTTTTGAGTTTTGCATAGTGGGACGTAAAGGCCGACACTATTCAAATGTCAGTACTAAAAATTAACCTCCATCTTCAGTTAATCTAAATCCAAAGTTTCAGTGCGATACGTGTAGTGTTATAGCTATAACGAACAGTCAAAGTAGACAAGCTAGTTGGAAAATGGAATTAAATCGAGAACATTTTCGCGTAAATTTTTTTTTATAATCTTCTAAGACAATTATCTTAAGAAAAATGCCTCGCCGAGTTAGTTTCTGTTTACGGCAGTGAAGCACCACATCAGTCAACAATTTCTCGGTGGTATGGAGAACTCAAACGTGGACTGATTAGTTTTAGCGACGATCCAAGAACAGGTTGGAGAGCGTATGCGAAAGTGCATTAGTCTTCGTGGAGAATACTTCGAAACACAATGAAGTCTTTAAAAGCTATCTACTGTTTTATCCCAGTTTTATATGCAAAACTTAAAAGATAGCGAACGTAAATATAAAACGTGCATTGTTTGGAATCCTGATTTCGTTAACGAAATGTCTTCTTAAATTTGGTTTGAAAAATATATAACTTTAAAGTATTGAATGTGAAATTCAGATTGTTTAGTTTTGACGTCCAACATATTCTGTAGAATTTGTACAAATTGAAATTAACGAATTTTGGACAAGGCGATCGATTGACCGTTTAGCGTTTAATTTAATAATTATCTATGATTTATCTCTTCATTATAAGCTTTTTCAGATGTATTTTGTTATAACGGGTGGGCCATCTATCGGTTTAAATTTGAACCACTGGTTATTTCGAATCTGTCAATACTTATGTCATTATATTCTGTCACAAAATTCGGTATATTATCTCCACTGAACGAAATGAATCGATTTACGCATGAGCAACGTTGGGATTTATTTGAAATTTATTTCCAAAACAAAGACAATTGGTCGGAAATTGCACGAAAATGTCGTACAAAATTTGGTCGCAGAGAAGGACCAACCGTGCCCGGTATACGCAAATTTATTGCTAAAGTTCGTAAAACTAGTTTCATTGTTAATGCGCCAAGACGTGGCTGAGAGTGTGCGTGAAAATCCATCAAAATCAACTCGTCATCGTTCTCAAGAATTGAACATTTCACGCCCCAGTTTACGTCGAATTTTGCGAAAATATCTCGGTATAACGCCTTACAAAGTTCAACTGGTTCAAGAGTTGAAGCCGCATGACCATCCGCTTCGTTTTCGTTTCGTTAGATGGGCCAACGAGAAACTGCACGATGATGTCGATTTTGCCAAAAGAATCATCTTTTCGGATGAAGCTCATTTGCATCTTGGTGGGTACGTTAACAAGCAAAATTGCCGTATTTGGGGCTTAGAAAACCCACACGTGGTCTTACAGAAGCCAATGCACCCATTACGAGTGACTGTTTGGTGCGGCTACATGTTAAAAATACATATAATATATATATATATATATATATATATATATATATATATATATATATATATATATATATATATATATATATATATATGAGACTAATTATTTTAATTTTTAATTAATGTATTACTAATTTATAACGTATATACAAATTAATTTATATTTGTTTCGTTTTGCATCTAGCGCCATCTAAAAATTGCCGTCCAGTTTCAGAAGATCTCAATTCAATGTATGTTAACGGCCAAACCCCGATAGAAGTTTACATACTATCAGAGATGGCACCATATGCCCAACATTAAATTTTTATGATTGAAATTTGCACTAACTTAAATATGTTTTGGAGATTATGTATCAATCGATCGTGCAATAAATTAATTCTCGGACACTCCGAGTTCTTTTTTCAGTTGCAACACCAATTCTTTTCGTACTTACCCAAGCGAGTGTGCACAACTTAGAACTTTGGGGTGTACTCACCGTTCTTGTAGAACTAATAATAGGGTTTGATATAACATAAGTGGAAATGAGAGTTGAGAAATCAATTCATAACTTTCGCGCTCTTAGCATACATGATTTGCATCTGGTTAAGTTAGGGAAATCTAGATTAATGTATGACTTAGTTCTAAACCCTAGTAGGTATGCAGAATTGTTTTCAAAATTTAACCAAACCGTTACACCAGTTCTGGAGAATTATCAATTCAGTACCAATTCTAGTACTATATACACTTTCCAATATTGAGGAAATGAAATTTTAAGATATAACATTACTTTCAAGATCTTTTTGTAAGGACGAATATATAAATAATATTACTTTTCTCTAACCTGTTTGCAGTTGTTGCTAAGATAGTTATGGAGTAGGAAGTGTTTTGAAAATCTTAAAAAACTAAGTTATATTTAAGGCAATAATCATAACGTCAAGCCATTTTTAAAATAAACTATATAAAACAAGCAAAAAATGTTTATAGCAATTCCGTGTTGTGCTTTTAAAAAAATTATTATGAAACAGTAGAAATAGAAAAAATGTCATATGATAAAATAATTGGTTCAAATGGCTGTGAATAGATAATGTAAATTTAACGTCAAATATTTTCGAAATATCATAACCATACGGTATACATACTTCGAAATTTCAATATCACTCAGACACAAAATAAAGAAAATTTATTTTTAATACGTATTACTTTATTTTATATATTCTTATCCAGAAACATTTTGTACCTACATGTAAAAGCAGAGCTTTTTGGAAAATGCATAATATTTTTGTAATACTGATTTGTGCATATTTTCTTAATATTTTAAACTAAACTTTGAACATCTTCCTTTGTTTTAACTTTCTTGAATGTCAAACGCATTGTTATTATATATGTATATAGAAGAGAAGATGTTCAAATTATAGAAGCTACATAAGGCGCAGAGCTGCTGTATTTTGCCTTATAAACATGGAAAAATATCTAAGACAAATAGTTAGCCTAAGCCTTGCAAAAATATATATATATATATCTTATCTCCATCTAAGTTTATAACACTTTCAATTTTTTGCAAAAAGAATATATTCCTTCATAGTAATTCTGACAGTTTTATATTTACGAAAATGGTAAGTACAAATTTACACGATTAAGAAACAGATGTGGTAAAATGTGTATTCTTGCACTTGAATTTATTTGAATGTGTAAAACAAAATTTTGAATGTAATTAAAAATAATTCAGATTTTTTTACGTCGCATCACCAAATGACTAAAATTGTAAAAGTAGAAAAACCCACAGTAAAGGAAAGTAACTTTCCATTTTCTTTTCGAAACAAAATTTAATGAGAATTGTTTGAAAGCATAATCAGAAAATAGAAATTATTTTTGTATGTATTCATGCCTTCTCTTTGATGAAAAATTTTCTTTGGACGAAAGTATTCGATGTCAGATTAGAAATATCATTCATCTTTATTATTGCAGCTTATTTAAAAAGCTAGAAATAAGAATTTTGTCAACCACACACGATAATATTCAAAAATACGCAGAACGTATTCTAATTGTAGCACTATTTTTTTAATAGACAAAAACGAAATCTATTTTTCTATTTAAATATTGTTATTGCTATTTCTCTCGTAATAGAGATGTAATAAAAACATTGAAGACGCTCCTTTTTCGTAACGTGCAATGGGTGCAATATATATATTTTTTTTTTAATTCACATATTAATGAACCCAGATAACGTTGTAACTTATGTAACAGACGTAAAAATTCATATTCTTAAACAAAACTTTAACAATATAACCACAGACATCAACTTCGTTACATGTAAGTACTGTGTTGTTTTCAGATGTCATATTGGTTGGCTAGTATTATAAAAACATTTGTAAATAATCACTTGGTCTAAATTAATCATGATAATAAATATTTTGGCAATTGTACTTAAAATTGTTTCTTTTGAGGAAAAGAAATATATCCATTAATAAGGACTAATATCTATTTTTACAGAATATGCAGAGCCGGTGATTTATGTTGTAAAGAAATGTGAAATGTAGTTTTCAGCAATCAATCGGATTAATATATAGTAGTGTTCTTTTGTTAATAATTGTTATCATAACATTTATTTAATAATCTAATATAAAAGCTACGTGAATTATTTAATATCACCCATTTTGTTTTCCAAGATATCTAGTTTAAACACTAACAACTTTATTATTGTTATTAACATAACCTGCACATATTAGCATATTTTTCAGCCTAAAATGAAACAGTCAGTAATATTACAAATTATATCCCATCTTCTACAACTTTAATCATTCAGTGATTTCAAAATATTGCCTTTAGTGTTTAACATATGTAAGAACACTTAAATTGTCTTTTTTAAAATATTTACTTTATTTTAATTAATATTCTATTGCAGTTGGTTTTTATATATACTACAGTCCATAAATTGAATCATCGAGGTTTAAAATTACAAATAAAAGTATTAGGTAAAATAACTTAATAATATATTAAGTGCATTTTTGGCATTTTACTAGATACATACTAAGAAAATGATTTAGAACATTGATCGTAAGATTTATACAGATATTTACAATAAATGTATTTGTTTTTCTATATGCATATAACCTCAACATCGTACCTTGAATTAAAATTAAAGTTGTCCGATAGCAAAGCAGTGTATATTTTTTAAGACTGTTGGTGTTACATGCTCACTAAAAAATTGTTGTTTCACAGTGCGATGTATTAACATACATTTTTAATTTACAGTACTAATCTACAATCAATGCTATTACAGAAAAAAGATGCTTAAGAAATACAAAAACTAATGGCTGTAAAGAAACCACATTTAAAACTTGTACGTAAATAGAAGAAATTAAATTGGGTTAACCTAAATCTGTTTGTGGAGAATAGATACACAATTTTTATTATTGGTGCAATTAATTTTCCACATGTGCGCATTGACCATAATATAAAAACTCGTTAAAAAATTGTAGTTTCTATGAAAAATTAATTTTAAATTCCCGGGAAAATAAGCTTGAAGAGCAGACATTTGTAATGTAGGAATATTTTTAATACGATGCGCAATCTTGTTTATTTATGAAGTGATAAAAGTTAATAAGAAACAAAATTTGTAAATAGATCCCCTGATGTCGCGCAGGTTAATGAACGCATCAAGAAACACTCAGTAGTTGGTAAAAAACTCTAAATAAGTTTAATTACGTTTTATATAGATATGTAGCTATGTAACTTATTCGATAAAAATATATTTGATGGTAAAACTCTCTGCTGAAAAAATGTATAATGGGTTGAAAAATCTAATTTGAATAGTTTGATAGCAAACGCATGTTTGGTTGTCGCCACATATGAAAAAAAATGTTGGACGAATGTATTCATAAGTTGTAGAGGTAGTAGAATTAATAATCTTATTAATTTAAAAAATGACAGAATAAGTGTACTTGCAAATTCTTCTAAGTAATAATGTAACAATTGCACGTGAGCTAATTTAAGAAGATCTATCACCAAGACTGTTTTAGAGTAATCTAATGAAGGTGTCCTTTCTTTGATATAATGATCATCACAGATCTAATTATAACTTTATTAAATGACTATCTTTAGTTTTTGAAATTTGAAATATTACATCAATTACTTAAAAAAATATTTTAAATTGCTCTTCAAAATGTACAGAATTGATAGGCAAATCATACTGGATAGACATTTCAAATTTTAATTTGTATTATAGATAAAATACTACACGCTAGACTGATATTTGTTTATATTTTTAACAAAATTAACATTCTTTTATTTAATCGTATGATTAAATTTTTGGACGATAGTGATATATAGACAAAATTAATTTACTTCAAAAACATCTTTCAAATTGGTCTAGCATTTCCCAATTCTTTCTTACTAAAAATATTTTCTTCTTGCTTTGTTACTGTAAATATCCAACATACACATAATTTTCTTAATCCACTTTACACCATTTTTTATCAATAAAGAAAGCTCACAGAAATACAAACACAATTCCATAAAAACAACATTCACTATTTAGCAACTTGTTTTGTATATTTTTATAAAAAATTATATTTCCTATAAATATATTGATATATTATTTTACTGATCAAGCTTAAAATAATGTCACATTTATAATTTAAATTAATTTTAGTCGTGATATATGCTTTCTCATCTTATGTTTTAAATAAGACACAATTTCTTACATAATATGGAAAATACACAAAAAAGAATATCACATAATCTTTGTCAAAAAAAAAAAAACGAAGAAGAAAATCTTGAAACGTAATTACGAATCCAAAAAAAGCAACAATTTACACCTTGGTAACAGTATAAAATAGTCTTAAATAATTAATTAATAATAGGGATGACAAACTTAATAATAAATAAATTTTAAAAAATTATACTAGGTTTAACATAAACAATTGTAAAAACAAACAAAATAACTTAATAAAAACATTGTGTATTAGAACATCTAAACTATTTTCCTTTGATTCGTTTCATTTCTTCTTTCAGTTCTTTGACTTCTTGTCTGCTATGTTCCAGTTGTTTCTTCAACTGTCGAATTTCATCGGATTGGCGTAGATAAGCTTTTCTTAGCTAACAAACACAAGCATAATGTTTGTTACAAATAAAAAAATTCCATAAAATAAATGAATGAAAGAAAAAGTTAGCAGTTTTATAGTACGCGTACATACTTTTTGTCCAATTGGTACCTCTTGATTACTAAATAATAGATTAGAGAATAGATACAGTCCCTAACCAGAGTATTATGGTCATCTTGATAATTTTTAAATTTTCTTTATTTGAACTAATGTAATTCAAAAATAAGGGGATAATTAATTATTTCTAAGAAAAAATTTGGGTTTCCGGTAATGACTCTGTACATACCCTGTTACTAGTCCTTTTATCTATTGCGGGTGGGTTCTTTTAAGGGCACTGTGAATGGTTATTTTAATAAATTAGTATCTAACATCCGACAGTATTTCAGTTCATGCTCCTGTGTGACGCTATGTAGATTTTATTTACTTTTAATTAGTGAGTTTATTTGTGGTATGATTAGGCGACATATGGGTCGAGCAAATGACATATTCTATGGAGAAAGTACTATTGGCACTTTCTTGCATACAGGGAAGTACTCTCCAAGGCAAATTGTAGAAATAGAAAAAGTTTTGCGGTGAACAGCGCAGCTTTAATCCATAAAAATTTTTCTACTAGTCCTTGAGTATATGAATGGGGCTATTAATATCTTTTCGCCGAGTAAATAACAAGAACTTAGGTTACCAATATACGCGATTCAAATGTTCATTATTTATTTAATATATTTAAGGAGTTATTTCCTCAATAGTACATTGAAGTACACAAATATTTTACTAGATTTACACTACAGGCCATAAGTGAGGGATCAGTAGATGAAATTTAAAAAAAACATGCACGCTTAATGAAACAAAACGTATATTTCTACAAAACTATATCTACGAGACAAATGAACAGTTTTCCTTATAAAATAAAATAATTTCAACATATTCTGTAGAATTTCTTATCATATTCGACTTTCGTCGAAGTATCCACCTTTGCGCTAAATGATTTCTTTACAAATATTAGGCAACCGCGATATAAGTTTCTGGAGCGTATCCATTGGTAAATTATTCCACACCCTTGTAAGTTGCTCCCAAAGCTGTTTCTGCGATTGTGGACAGCTTTCTCTCACGTTTCTATCTAATTCATCCCACAGTAATTCGATAGGGTTGAGATCGGGTGATTGTGGTGGCCAAATCATATTTATCAGCGCCCCTTCCTCCTCTTTTTGATTCACATAGTTTTTACAAAGTTGGGAAGTGTGTTTGGGATCATTATCTTGTTGTAGGTGAATTGCATGTTTCGACGACCTTCATTGCTCGAAGCTGAGGAGCTGTGAGGCGCCTATTTCGTTTTGATAGTATTTTTAGGCGCAAATCCTCTTGTCTGGTAGTTACCCTTGGCCTTCCGCAACGTTTTATTGGTTGTAATGAACCACTTTGTGAATATCGTTTCACTGTTCCTTGCACCGCGTGATAAGATAAATTTAAATTTTGGGCTATTTGCCGCAGTGAAAATTTTTCATCATGTAGCGTTATTATAGAACTACGAGTTTCTGCGTTCCTTTCTTTTCGGCATTTTTATAAGTTACTTTTACGTCTGTTCTCAAATACTCGTATTGCAACTTACTCGGACAAATGCTGCACGAAAACTAATTTTTAAATTGCTAAATAGTTTACTATGAATTCCTAATACCATTATAATAATATTGCGTTGTAAACCCTATTAAATTTATTTGGGTATATAAAATAGTTCTATTAAAAGGATTTACAATATTTTTCAGAAACAAATATATTTATCTAATTTATAATAATAATCCGAATAATCCTTCTCAGAATTACATTTACAACTGATATTTCAATTATTCTCACCAAAACAGGTAAAAGTCTAAGGGATGTGTCTAAAATACAAGTGTTTTGTTATTTATGATAAGTGATCCCTCACTTATGGCCTGTAGTGTATATCAAAATTCCAATTATTACGTGTAATCTGCTACTTATTATTTACTACGATGGGGGTGGCCTAGTCGCGCTGCTTGTCAGATCTAATTATTATAATTATTTAATGTGAATATCCTTTACATTTTGCTCCAAGTTTTATTTTTCCTTCGACGAGTCCCCATATTGAAATAATGGATTTTTACACAATATAAAAAAAACAAAATACTACCTGGCTAAGACCGTGAAACATCTTCAAATCAGGGGAAAAGGTACTTAACGCTTGTACACAATCGAAATCGCGATGAATCAGGAACAATGCAATATTTGGGATATCTAAAAGTATTTTTATGCACGATCGGCTTTTTGTTACAAGACAAAGTCCGTGACAGCATTATTAACGAAAAAAATCAATGTTTTTTTGGTTTGCCCGTAAAATTCTTCGAACTCAAATTCTATCGAAAATGTTTGTGAGTTTTTAAAATGAAAAATTTTCGAAGAAAACACCATAAACAAACTAACACTTGTAAAAACCTTGGCAAAAGTTTGATATCACTGTAAAAAATTTTTACAAGAAATGTTAAAAAATACATCCACAAGGCATGTCCAACAGAGTTTAGACCGTCTCACTTAACAAAGATATTTGTCAAGAAATATTATTTTTCTTCATCTAGTAAATGTTTTAGAAGCCTTTAACGCGTTTACTACCGAATATCAAGGTATTGGTATTAGAAAAACATTTGCCGTGGTTTACTATTGCCCCTAAACCAAGTAGAGCTTCCACAGTCGAGCAGTGAGTATTATGAAGATTCTATAATAATTTTCCTAGACAGTATTGTGATATTTTCTTAGTAGAACAACTGATGTGAATTATGGTTGGATGTCTGTATTAAGGTTATGTGAAGTTGGTTACTGACGGAGAACTACTAGAGTGTTGATGACATAATTACACCTATGTATTTCATTAACGTTTTTAATATTTTTTGATTTTATACTTACTTCGTTTACTGTATTAAAATCATCTTCAATGGTACTGATTTCTTTAATGAGTGGAATGTCGTTCTCGATGGTGTTATCGTGATTATTCGTCATATTATTGAACAACTGCTGTAACTGTTGGAATTGCGTTTTTTGATTGGTCGTGGTTTTCTCCTCCTTTTCGATGATAATGCTTCTAGGCCGATAGTCTGGCGTCGTTTCCGTTGCGAGAAAATCGAATTTCTTTTTATTATTGTTAACTGTATTATTGACATTCGCAGCGCTATTAGTTTTTATGCCTTGTACAGTTTTATTAACTTTGGGCTCGTACGTTGTTGAAGTGTCCTTGCCTACAAATTTAGAACTAAAAATACACGAAATATGTGGCCTGCAGGGGCTTAAGTACTCAATAGTTTCTTTTTTTAAAAAGTGATTAAATAAATATTATCCTACCCGTTTTAATAGACATAAGTAGAGGCATCGCATTTCTGCCACTAATCCATTCTTCAGCAGTCAATGAAGGTTTAATAGCTGCGGTATCTGGGTATAAGTCTTCGTGGAATTGGTCACTCTTTCTAGGCACGATCATACTTATCGGCTCGCAAAGACCTCTAGAGGTGTGTAACTTGTAGAATCGAAATATTTCGCACACGCTCGTATTCAAACCCCTTTTCGGCATAAATCCCAAACCCCTCTGTTAAAATTAAGCTCTTTAGTACTTATTTTGTAATATCTATAATATCAATATTTACTTACTTGAGGATTTCCGGATAAAAACTGACTAAGGAAATGAACATAAGGTGGCTCGTCCACTATCTCGTAATATCTAACGTTTCCGTCTCCCTTGCCCGCAAGGTAAACTATATTTGTATCGAAGTCGAAATAAGGAAAAACTATACCGGATGAGCTGTCTATGGTGTCAGTGACTAGAGGATGAGATAGGTCGTCCTGGTCCCAAACTGAGTATTGTCTATCGGAATGACGCGAAAAACCTGTAGTTAGCAGTCTACCACTTGTTCCCAAAAAGATTACTTTACTTGCCTTCGAACCGGCATGGCAGGTACCTTCCTAGAAGAGGAAGATTACAATAATTTTGTTAATTTTAGAGATCTAGTTTTAGGACTGTAACTGTTACTTAATAGTAAATAGGTCGAGTTAAAGATAAAGCTACGTACCGCTTTTACAATGCCCGTTCTCGGTTCAATAATTCTTAACTTCTTATCTTTACACGTCGTTGCTAATAAACTGCCATCTCTGTTTAAGGACATGCAATATATAACGTCAGTATGACAATCGATTACGTTCACAGCCCTGCCTTTCTCTATGTCCCATACAATTACCTGCAATCATTCATAAGGAAAGTTATTACTAAAATATTAGAATTAATTTTTCAACGAGTCCTTACCAAATGATCGAAACCAGCACTAAAAAGGATATTTTCTGCAGTCGGATGCCATTCAATATATGCAACTCTTCTCTTGTGTCCTTGTAACTCAACTATCCAGTCTGTTAAATGTACGGACAGTCCATCGTCTGGTATGTGCCATAATTTTATCTACATAAGTGGCAAATGAAGTAGTATCAATAATGTGAGTGCAAATATGATTAGAAAACTTACTGTGCAATCATCTGAACACGAAGCGATGATATTGTCGTTGAATGGGTTCCATTTTATGTCTAGAACGGCACCAGTGTGGCCGGTCACTTTACTAACGTTGAAATCTAATCTACCTGTCTGAAAATATGATATTATGTAATTTTTTGTAATAAATTAATAAAATTTCAAAAGAAATGAAGGAATGTTTTGTTAATATTAGTTTTAAGTCAAACAGAGAAGAGAAATATATTTTTAAATCCATGTGCATATTTCAATGAAATAAATTTATTTTAAATCAAATATTTTTCCTATTTGTATTAATTTTCATTTTTTAATATTGTATAAATAGTGGCTTTCGGGCCCATCTCGAGCGCCAGTTAAAGGGTTCGATGTGATAAAGTGTACAGCACATTTCATGTTTTACCTCAATTCTGGCTTTTGTGATCGGAATCTTACGATGAGACCGAAATTTTGATTGTGGTTTGGATATGTTGAGCGGTTGCAGACCAGGTGTTCGAGTTGCGATCGGTGTATGCGTCACAGATCTTAATCGCAAGTCCGTTTTTAGATTGCGTTGCAGTTGATCCTCGTCTAGGTAAAAGTGCATAGTCATGTTGGTCCATGTTATTTGGTATTTTATCAATTTCTATTCGCTTACCTTTTTCTCTAAAAAGAGTATTCGAACTATTTATGCGTATATTCGCATTGTTAAAGTCATTAATTCGTTTGCTCTTCTGTCCGATATATGTTTGCTGAGATTACATGTAAGAAATTTCCTAGACCCTCGACCTTCTAGCTCAATTTTATTTTTAGGAGTGTTCAGCATTTGTCCAATTTTTCTATTTGTGGCGAAATTTATTTTGTTTTTCTTTTTGAATATGATAATAATACTATTGCTATTTCGTGAAACTATCTGTCTTTCTTGCTAAAATCCATTGGCAATTAAAGCACTTCGAATAATGTACATTTCTTAATTTTTGCATTCTTCGTTAATCTTTGTGATTGAGAGATTAATATTTTCATTATTGAGCTGATGTGTTTGAGAGTGTGTTCGAGTATTTATTGGTATATGTTGGTTTGCCCTACGTGACCAATCTTTCACTTGTTTCTTTTCTTTCATTAATTTCTTAATGACGAGGACACTAAACAGCAACTATCTATCTATATCTATATTATATATATATATATATATATATATATATATATATATATATATATATGTATATATGTATATATGTATATATGTATATATGTATATATGTATATATGTATATATGTATATATGTATATATGTATATATGATGAGGACAAATGTAATGTTGTTGAAATGATAAAATTACATGAGTTCCTTTAAGATCTAAACCAACACATGGGACATCCAAGAAACTATATCGTTACATACACTCCAGGCCATAAGTTTGGAATCAGTTCCAGTAAATTCATAAAAATTAAAATTGATCTATGTTACGTTCGTATTACTTTGATATAAGTACAAAGGATTATTCTTAAGTACATTATAAAGCTTTACATAAAAGATGTAGTTTTAAATGCATTAATAGTTGGAAAATAACCAGAGATTAAGGAAACTCTGCGTGCTGTATTATTTATTCGAGCAGGAAATATTTCTCAATAATGAGCGATTACCTGGAATGGACAAATTTTATTGCAGACCCTTCCGCATAAACCTTTTGTAATTACATTTAGTTTTATATTTATAAGTATTTATACATTTTGAAGTAATGAGAATATTTTAGTTGCTTCGTATCATTTAAAGTGTGTAGACACATAAAAGTGTGTAGAATCAGTAAACATCGTTTGATTATGGCGAAGAGAAAGCAGATATCGCTAGAAAAACGTGTAGAAATTATTAGTCATCATAATCGGGGAGATTCTATACGGGATATCGCGAAAAGAATGAAGATATCGTACAAAGGTGTACAAAATACAATTAAAAGATACCAGTCTACTGGAGGGTATACGGACAGAAAACGATCAGGAAGACCAAAAATTACAACTCCTGCAGAAGATCAGACAATTATATTGACGTCGAAAAGAGATAGAAGATTAACGGCCTCGCAAATCCGCGGTGAGTTTAACAGGGAGCGTGAAACTCGGATCTCTTTAACCACAGTAAAAAGGCGGCTCAGAGCGGCTGGACTGATGGGACGTGTAGCAGTTCGCAAACCGCTTCTACGTCCGCAAAATAAAATAAAAAGGCTACAATGGGCTAAGTTACACAAAGATTGGACAATAGAACAGTGGGAAAAAGTACTATGGACCGACGAATCAAAGTACGAGGTCTTCGGTTCCAGACGTCGGATATTTGTAAGAAGAACTGCTACGGAAAAAATGTTACCGCAATGTGTGGTGCCCACGGTAAAACATGGTGGCGGTTCTGTAATGGTTTGGGGATGTTTTTCTTCGGCTGGTGTAGGAGATCTGGTGAAAATCGACGGAGTTTTGAAAAAGGAGGGTTACAGACAGATTCTCGAACACAACGCTGTGCCCTCCGGTCTGAGATTACTTGGAGAAAACTTTATATTCATGCAAGACAACGACCCAAAACATTCTTCTCATTTATGTAGAGGATATCTCCAACAACAGGAAGCTGACGGTGTTTTACAAAACATGGTTTGGCCGGCACAATCGCCACACCTCAATCCAATAGAGCTGTTGTTGGAAGAATTGGATAGAAAAGTGCGTGAAAAGTGTCCGACGTCCCAGACTCACATGTGGCAAGTTATACAAGATTCTTGGGCAAATATACCCAATGAAACCCTTACAAAATTAGTGTCTCGTTTACCGCGATTGTGTGCTGCCGTCATTAAAGCAAAAGGACGGTATTTCGATGAAAAGTCCGTTTAGTTGATAATAAAAATAAGTGGATGTAAATAAATAAAATTTGCTTTTTTTCCTGCTTATTTTATAATAAAACGTTTTGGTATATTAATATTGTTTTATTTTTACAATGTTTGTTAAAGCCACGACAATATTTTCATTATATTCAGAAGTGATTCCTAACTTATGCAAGTGATTCCAAACTTATGGCCTGCAGTGTATATATGTATATATACTACATCGTTACATGTACCAGGTCGGCTGAAAAGTCCCCGGTCTGACACATAGATGGCGTTACTGTTATTAAATCCATATGTTTTTTTAGATAGTACTAACCTTCAAACGAAACGTGTCAAAATTTGACAGCAATTCGACCATTAGTTACTGAGATATTGCGTTAAGAGTGAAGCTACTTTTGTTATTTAAAAAAATGGAAAAAAAAGAATTTCATGTGCTGATAAAGTACTGCTTTTTGAAGGGAAAAAATACCGTTGAAGCAAAAGCATGGCTTGATGAGGAGTTTCCGGACTCTGCACCAGGAAAATCAACCATAATTGATTGGTATGCTAAGTTGAAACGTGGTGAAATGAGCACCGAAGACGGCGAACGCAGTGGACGACCAAAAGAGGCTGTCACCGACGAAAACATCAAAAAAGTTCGCAAAATCATTTTAAATGACCGTAAAGTAAAGTTGATCGAGATAGCTGACATCCTAAAGATATCAAAGGAACGTGTTGGAATCATCGTGCATGAATATTTGGGCATGCGGAAGCTCTGTGCAAAATGGGTGCCGCGCGAGCTCACATTCGATCAAAAACAACAACGAGTTGATGATTCTGAACTGTGTTTGAAGCTGTTAAATCGTAATAAAACCGAGTTTTTGCGTCGAGATGTGACAATGGATGAAACATGGATTCATCACTACACTCCAGAGTCCAATCGACAGTCAGCCGAGTGGACTGCACGCGATGAACCGGCTCCAAAGCGTGGAAAGACGCAACAGTCAGCTGGAAAAGTTATGGCGTCAGTTTTTTGGAATGCGCATGGAATAATTTTCATAGATTATCTTAAAAAGGGCCAGTCCATCAACAGCGACTATTATACAGCGTTATTGGACCGTTTGAAGAACGAAATCGCAAAAAAACGGCCCCATATGAAGAAGAAAGTGCTGTTCCACCAAGACAATGCACCGTGTCACAAATCAATGAAAACAATGGCCAAATTAAGTGAATTGGGTTTCGAATTACTTCCCCATCCACCGTACTCTCCAGATGTGGTCCCCAGCGACTATTTCCTGTTTGCAGACCTCAAGAGAATGCTCGCCGGGAAGAAATTTAGCAGGAATGAGGATGTGATCGCCGAAACTGAGGCCTATTTCGAGGCTAAAGACAATTCGTACTACAAAAATGGTATCGAAAAGTTGGAAGAACGCTATAATCGGTGTATCGCCCTCTAAGGCAACTATGTTGAATAATAAAATCGAATTTTGCCAAAAAACTGTGTTTTACTATGGTAGACCGGAGACTTTTCAGTTCGACTGTTATTTATGTGCTGGTTTAGATCGTAAAGGTACTTATGTAATTTAACATTTCAACATTACATTTGTCTTCATCAAGAGCTTCTTGGCATTTGTTTGGCTTTCGATTAAAAACTTTCTAAGTTGAATCTATTTACTTCTTAGAACTCTTCAACGTAGTAGTATAATTTGTAGCGCCCCCATATCAATCTGTAGCAATTTTTGTGTCTTCTACTCTACCAAAAATATTAGGCTTTAAAAGATTGGTCAAGTATCTGACGTATATAATTTTCTTCCTAAGATGTGTATATTACAATTAAAAGATTAATAATTTGAAAATATCGAAAAAAGAGCATATTACATAATTTATAATTCAAGAAAGTGCGCGTTCTAGAATGAGAAACTCGTGATACCAAATAGGGGTATCGCAAGTTTAGGGAGCCGAGATTGTGCATGACAATTATTAATGGTATAGTGATTTGTATATGTGAAGATCGTAGTAATCAGTGTTATAGTGCATTGAAATTATTTATCACTGGAATTATATCTAAGCGAGAATTATTTAGTTGTATTGTTAATAAAAGTAAGAAAGTTGTTTTTGTAATTTAAATGTCTGACATTACTGTCATCCAAGAATTGTTCCGACTGATATGTAAAGTATTTTAGAAATCTATATAAAATGCTAAAGTTAGTATTTACATATATACATAGATATTAATTAGTATTTCTACAGAAATAAATTGATCAAGATTAAATAAAAATAATTAATTATTTCAAGTCCTTTCTACTACGATAGCCGCATAGATGATGAACAAGCCAAATTACAATGCATGATGTTTTCGCATTATCATTACCGGTGAAACCGCAAATTATAAAGTTGAAGTATTCACATCTCTCAAGAAATAAATTGCAAGCGAGATAACTTCTCAAACAAAATAGGACGAATATATAATTTCCGCATGACTGTATGCAATTTCTTTGTCGTCCGCTGTTGTATTAATCACATTTATGTTTTCCAACGCAATCATGAGATTATTAGAATAAAAAAAAAAACGCAATAACACAATCGTTATAGGTCTTCGAAGCAATTTCTCCTTTTTCTTCAACAGTATGGTTCTTTGTTAAATTTCGAATTCTTCACACTGAAGCAATATAAAATAAAAAAATAAAAAGCATTTGGTTAATCTATATTGCAACACATTTCGAGGAATACTTAAACATAATTGAAATTATTTTATATTGATGTAACTTGTTATATGTTACGAAAAGTCAAATTGTTTGCTGGAAAATGTACAAACCGCGTTATAAAAATGACGTTTTATAAATAATTAAACTTTTAATTTAGTTCATATTAATACATATACAGTGTGTTAAAGAAATAAGGTACACTTTTAAAAAACAGAAATGTTTCGTATCTTGGCGCCCTCACGTTGACGCGTAGTACGAACAATAGTTCAAAGATATCTCCAGGCTTCCACATAATCTTAATGAACAACTGATGCAACGTATACTCATTTGCGACTAGTCCATTAAAAGGAACAAGAAACAATCTTTTCCTAAGAATACGATTACTGGAGATAAAAAAGGACTAGCCTGCACCAAAAAAAAGTAATATTGTGCATTTGGTAGGATTTCAAAAAAATAGTTTATTATGAGTTGCTATTAAATAATCAGACGATCAATTCAGTCAAGTACTGTAAATAATTTGACAATTTGAAGTGAGCTCGTGCCGCGTTTTATTTTTTTGCCTAAATTTAATTAGTTGCTAGATAAAAATGCCAATGGTAAAGTAACTAACTTTAGAACAACGCTCCGCAATTTGTACTCACCAAGAGGCGGGATGTTCAGAAAGGGCAGATAGATTGGCAATTTCACCGAAAGGTGGTCATTGCACTTTGGCAAGGAGAAGAGAAACGAGGAAGTTTAGCGGTAGGAGATGCAGTGGAGGACTACGGGTAACAATTACTGTCGAACACATATTCATCATTACAAAAGTAAAGCGAGACCGATGACTAACAGCACCAGATATCACCAAATTAATACCCAGCAAAGAACGAGGATATCTGCTACTATGATAAAAAAGCGATTGTTAGACCAATGGGCCAAAATCTTCGCTTCTAAACGCAGAATTTCCGTTCGTTATGGACCGGGCAAATTTTTATTGACACTTGTTTAGCGCCTTCTGTAAAACATGGAGGGGGAAATGTGATGGTTTGGGGTTCTTTTGCTGGCATAAGAACGTGTTATTTGGTAAAAATAACTGTGACAATGCGAAAACAAGAGTACTTAGACATCCTGCAAAATAACGCTTTGTCATCCGAAAGTCGCATCATCGGTCGACCGATTATACTCCAATATAGCGATCCAAAGCACACGGCTAAATAATGCAAGAACTTTCTGGAAGAAAGAGAAGCAGCCGGGAAAGTTACAATAGTGATCTAGCCCCCTTAAAATCATGACTCATCTCCTATTGAGCTGTTATGGACTGAGCTGGACAGAAAAGTGAAAGTATGACTGCCATAAAATGCTCAACAGTTGTGGGACTACTTACAGGCAACAAATCGACCATAATTACCACGAAAAATAATGATAATCAGTGTCCAGAATATACGAAGCCGTAATACAGATAGATAAAAAAATTGTAAATTAAGTAATTGACTAAATGTAATTATTTGAGGCGTGTATTTGTATATATTATTGTTTTCCAATAATATATCAAGTCTACCAGAAAGTTCTGTCCGTTTTTAGAATAAAACAAAATAATAAACTTTATTGATAATATAATTTTCATCATTATTTATGACTTCTTGCTAGCGTGATGGCAATTTGTACATTTTTAACAAATGCTTTATTCCTAGAGACGAAAAATTGCACCAGTGGTTCTGATATCTTCTTTGTTTTTGAATTTTTTGCCCTATAAAAAAATTTATAAGTACAGAAACAAGTGATAATCGTAGGGTGCTAGGTCCGGGGAGTATGGTGGATCCGACAGAGTTTCCCACTCTAGCTCTGTGAGTTTCTGACAAGTCTTCAAAACAGTATGTGGCCTGGCATTACTATTAAGCAGTATGATGTCTTTCCTATTGAATACCGCCGGCCTCTTTTGATGGAGTGCTGTTTTTAAATTATCCAATTGCTGACAGTACCTCCCCGAATTTAGCTTTTTGTTCGATTTCAAAAGCTCAAAATGTATTGGTCCTCGAATGTCCCTCCATATACACAACATTCTCTTAGTCAGGCTCAACTTCGGTTTAGAGGTGAAGGGAGCAGGCTTTCCAGATTCACAATATGCCCTTTCCTCCACGATGGTTTCATAGGTAATTCTCTTTCCATTTCTAGTTATCATCCGGTCCAAGAAGGGTTGGATTTCATTCATATGATGACTCGATCATTCAAATTCTTCTCACTTAACTCTTGTGCCACCCATCTCGAATATTTCCACCCCAATCCTAGTTTTCGAATATAGTCCGAAATGGTTTGCCGAACTGAATCAAGCCTTTCCGCAATCTCCAATGTTGTCAAAAAAGGATTTTGCTCTAACATGATCTTGACAGTATCGGCATCGATCAAAGATGGTGGCCTAGATCGTGGCTTATAAGAAAGGTCGAAATCGCATAGTTGAAATTTTTCAAACCATCTTCTACATGTTTTATCAGAAATTGTACCTTCACCAAACACTTTCAACAAATTTGTACACGTTTCTGTAGCATTTTTTTTGTTGGTATTCATACAAAATACAGTGGCGTAAATAATCTTTAGCCAGGAGTACACGATCGCAAGCATCAAATAAAATGCGCACACTTGCTGAAATTTGTTGTAACCGGAACGAATAGAACTTTCTGGTACACCTAATACTTTGTGTTTGTAATCAAAACTTTAGTTAAAAGTCACATTATATATATACTACTGTGGTCAAAAAATAGTAAGACATTTTAATTTAAATTTCGCGCGAAATCCCACTCGCTGAAATATTTTTTTCTAGGTTGGTATGACTGTCAGAGACATCTGTGCCAAATGTCACATCAAAATAATCATTAGTGTTTAGTATACATTTGTCTTTCTGAAGTACAAAAAGTATATTCGGCGATTTTTACAATGAGTGAAATTATTCAACAAAGAAGTTCCATTAAATTTTGTGTACAGAATCAAATTTCTGGTGCCGAAACGTTCAGAATGTTGCAAAAGGCCTTAGGTGATAATTGTTTGTCGCGAGCAAGTGCTTTTGATTGGTACAAATTATTCAAAGAGGGTCGAGAACGCGTTGATGACGAACCACGTCCAGGACGGCCATCAACATCAACTGATGATCAACACGTCAATAGAATCAAGGAATTGGTGCTTGAGAATTGACGATTAACAGTCAGAGACCTTACGGGCACCGTTGGAATATCGGAAGTATCAGTGAAAACCATTTTGAAAGAGCATTTGGGTCTAAGAAAAGTGAAAGCACAATTTGTTCCAAAATCACTCAATTTTTTCGAAAAACAGCGTCGCGTTGACGTCTGTGAAACAATGCTTTCCGACTATCAAGACAAAATGAAAGGCATCATAACTGGAGATGAGACTTGGGTCTACGCTTATGACCCGGAAACAGACGATCAGTCGGCCGAATATCGTATCAAAGATGAGCCGAAGCCCAAAAAAACACGTCAAAGCAAGTCAAAAATCAAGGTTATGTTGACAGTTTTCTTGGATTATCGAGGTGTGGTGCACTCCGAATTCCTTCCGACCGGCCAAACTGTCAACAAAGAATACTATTTGAGTGTTATGCGTCGTTTGCGCAATGCTATTCGTAAAAAGAGGCCAGAATTATGGGCCGACAACTCTTGGTTTTTGCACCACGATAATGCAACGTCGCATACTGCATTAATTCTTCGTGAGTTTTTCGACAAATTTTCAACCAATATCGTGCCGCAACCACCGTATTTTCCTGATTTAGCTCCGTGTGACTTCTGGCTATTCAGCAAACTCAAACGACTGCTCCGGGGAAACCGTTTTGAGTCAATTAAGGACATTAAACGTGAATCGCTACGCGCATTGAAGGCTATTCCTGAAATTGACTTTAACAACTGTTTCGAGAATTGGAAGAAACGTTGTCACAAGTGTATTTGGGGCCAGGGAGGATTACTTTGAGGGGGACGAAATAGATTTGGAAGAATAAATTAAGAATTTAAAAATTATGAACAAAGTCTTACTATTTTTTTGCCCACAGTAGTATATACATACGTATATTTTTCTAAAATTTCTTACTTCTTTTAATCTTTGTGGCGGTAGGGTATCTATCCTCCTAAATTATTTCGCAAACAGATTTGACGAATTTTATTGTATTTCCTTTAACGCAAATAAATGCACAATAAAAAAACAATAGATTTCCTCGAAATCCCTAATATAATAATAATAATAATAATAATAATAATAATAATAATAATAATAATAATAAGTCTTTATTGTCCAACAGATTGTTATAATCCAATAACAGGACAAAAAAAATACATATATATATATATATATATATATATATACATACACACACACATATTATATATATATATGTACATATACAAAAATACAAATCATCAGATAATCAAACAAAACAAAAGTAACACAATTAATGTTCACAGTGCTTTAGAAAAAAAGAAAAACTCAAAATAAAGATATAAATGAATATAAATATAGGTTATACACACACACACACATAATTAAGATAATAAAGAAAATTAAGACAAACGCGCCCCAGAAACAGCCAGTATCCGCCCCAAGGAATCAAAATTTAAATCACAATGGTCCGACAAACCGTTGAAGGCCCGACATGCAACTGCCAATGGGGAATTGAAACCAATATTCGTACTAAATGTTTCAACATAACACTCGACACTCGTGGTACCATAAAATTGAGCTGAGATAGCAAATGAGCACAATCTATATTCCCTCTAACCAAGTTAAATACAAACTTAATACTGCTCAGTTGACGCCTGACCTCCAAGGACTCCATTCCAAACTTATTCAGAAGAAAAGAGTTCTCGACTCCTCGCGGAGGATACACACCCCGCACCCTAAAGCTCAAAAACTTCAAAAACCTTCTTTGAACTCTTTCAAGTGACAATTTGTGAATCTCATAATAAGGATGCCAGATCAAAGATGCATACTCCAGCCTCGAACCCACATACGACATGTACAGCTGCTTAATCGTAGAAATACTGAAACAATGAGAAGTCCTTATCACGAAACCCAGCACCCTCAGAGCAGCCGCGGTTATGTGATTGATGTGCTTAACAAAGGTAAGCCTGGAATCAAAGTAAACACCCAAGTCTTTTATTTCAGTGCATCTAACAAGAGAAAGACCATTAAGTGAATAATTATAGATTACCGAGTTAATCCTCCTCGTATATGTTACAACTCTGCATTTATCCACATTCATCTGCAAATTGTTCAGCGCGCACCAATCAGAAATTCCATCCAACGCCAACTGCAAGCGGTTACAGCCATCCATATCGTCCACACCTCCGAAAATTTTTAAGTCATCCGCAAAAATGCACCTATTGCAATCCACTGTCTCAAGCAAATCGTTAATAAAAAGCAGAAACAACAAAGGACCCAAATTGGAGCCCTGCGGCACTCCTGACGTGGCCGAGAACAGGTGCGACTTGTAACCGGCATGACAAACATGTTGGCGTCGGCCATGCAAATATGAATAGAAAAAAGAAATGAGTGAATCACTAAATCCAAAAGAGCTCAGCTTGCTAATCAAAATTGCGTGATCCATGCGATCAAATGCCTTAGAAATATCCGTATAAATAACATCAACCTGGCCCCGGGCATCAAGGATACTAGAAGTGAATTGTGTAAAATAGGCCAGATTGGTAGTAGTTGACCTTCCCTCCATGAAACCATGCTGGAAAGGTGATATGTAGTATGTAATATGTGAAAAGATAACATTAATTTGTTAATGTTAAACAATAAATGTCTAAATATATATCTGTTTGCCACAATAAATATATACTCACATACACAATGATTAAACATACATACAATTTTTGCACTTACGCTATCTATAGGTATAACTACAAAGGCACCTCCTCCGGCTACCTCTGTCACAATAGCCAGAAATTTCGGATTCACTGCGCAGAATTGGGAATCGTGAGCATTTTTCGTTATCTTGACGTTGTCGTAGCATTTCTCACGTTTAAAGGGCTCACCATAGACGTGCCTAAACTTTGAACTCCTCACTCCTCTGAACAAGAACTGAAAAAAGACATTGGAAAGCAAAATTAGAAAAGATATTTTCAACATTTAAATATTGCTGTTAATGTATTAGTAATTTTAGTCACGCATTTTTGCTTAGAAATCAATTTTATGTTGTTTTATGGGAGGTAGATTAATCTCTATTTTGTTTTATTTAATTTGATACTTTGATGGTTTTATGTTAATATTTTTATAAACTACTAAGTGTAAATTAATATTTACAAGCTTATCAATAAAAGTACGTACTAATTTTCACGATGAAATAAAAAAGCTGTAGAATCTAACAAATTTTCAAATATTTTGCACAGTCGAACAGGTAATAAAAACTCCTTACCACATTTAAACTTGTATCTTAGATACGTATCTCGACAACTAAGTGGTCATCTTCAGTAGGAAGTAAACACAATGTTGAACATGGGTTCACAGAAAATTGACGCAAACACTGTATTTATCAGTGTTTGCGTGGAATTCTAGTGTTTTGCTGTTTACTCTGTGTTGTTTTACTGTGAGCCCATGTTCAACACTGTCTTTACGTTATACTGAAGATGACAACCTTGTTGCCGAAATTCAGTAGTAAGGGGATTTTATTACTTGTTTGAGTATTTATTTAACAACAGACAGAGAACGTAATTGCATTTTACACAGTATAAAGATGTATTTTTTTAAATTTTGTTTAACATTATGTATCAATTTGAGTTGTGCAAAATGAAATTCTATATTCTGTTACAGAGGAGCGTGTAGGACCCGATTAACATTAACGAGTTTTAAGAGTTGTGTAGGTATCGATGTTTTCGTGGTCATCGTTGAACAAAACTTATATTGTACTGATTGACGATTTCGTGTGTGTTTATCATCATAAGTGGGGCATTTAGTAAACGCTAGAGACAAATACCAATGATTTCTTGATTAACGTTCAATAATCAATATATTATATTGATTACCGACCTATGCGTCCATATCGCATTTAGCAAACGATTTGATGCGGCCTTTCTATATAAGTGCATAGTAGCCGCCGCGCCATGTCGATGGACTCAGTTATTCATTAGCAGTGAGAGTGTAAAGTGCTTGCGATGGCATCGTGGTCACGAAATGAGGTAAGGGCAGTTTTGCGTTATAATTTCGTGCGTGGTTTAAACATAGACCAGTGCTTTGAAGCAATGACTCTTGCACAAGGTGATGTTTGTCCACATCGCACAACGATATTCAGGTGGTATACAGAATTCCAAAGGGAAAATTTAACTGTGGAGGATGTTGAGCGGTCGGGAAGGCCACGAACGGCAGTTACGGAGGAAGACGTTACTACTGCGAGGAAAATGCTTGACGAGGACAGGCGAGTGACCTACCAACAGATAGAGGGTACTTTAGGCCTAAATGCATCAGCAATTCGTTCGAACTTTGTTCTCTATGGGTGCCGCATCGACTGACTGAAGAGCAGATGACACGACGTGTGACTTGGTGCCGGGAGATGCTAAAAAAAGTTTAATAAGGGAGAATCTCGATATGTGAACAACATCGTGACAGGTGACGAGACTTGGCTGTACGATTACGATGTGCCGACCAAAGTTCAAAATAAAGTTTGGGTCTTTGATGATGAGGACACACCCGTAGTTGTCAGAAAATCCCGAGCGATAAAAAATGATAGCTGTATTTTTCAAATTGAGTGGAATTGTGGAAGGCGTCGTTTTGGACATACAGAAGACAGTCACAGCTAAGTGGTATACTGAACAGTGCCTGCCTAAAGTCTATGAAGAACCTGCGGTCAAAGTCAAGAATGGACACCTGGTTCCTCCATCACGATAATACTCCAGCTCACCGCGCCAAAGCCTGCACCGAATATTTGACTACGACAGGATTGAAACTTCTCGAGCACCCTCTTTACAGTCCAGATCTTGCTCCCTGCGACTTTGCACTGTTCCCGCATGTGAAAGTGAAGCTAAAAGGGAGGCGTTTTTCTAGTGATGAGGACCGTCTGGGGGCTTAGGACAACGAGTGTGATTTACTCCCTAGTAAAACTTTGCAGAACTAGTTTAAAGATTGGTTTCGGAGGATGATGTGTATTGAGTGTAGACGAAATTACTTTGAAAAAATTAAATAAACAAAGCTGTATTGCAAAACTTTCCTAGTACCCTTTGTATGCACTTATTCGAAATGACTGAACGTGTGTTGCAGTCACTGCTAGATATTCATAAACACGTTGCCGTTTGTTAGGAAGTGGGTGCAGAGATATAATGAAAGAGACCCCGTCGTGTCGTTACAACAAAAATCTGAAATAAGACCATGTTTCGAAAAATTTATGTTAACACTGCGTTAAGTTAAAAGCAAGTTGGCTAAAAAGGGATTATAAACATGCGCCAAAAATTCAGAGGTTTATTGAGTTATAAGACTTTTTTGTGATCGAAAGATTTTCGCTCCGTTTCGAAAGTACAGGGCGACAAAGGCTTGGATTAAATACCTTTTAAGAATAAATACCATCTTATAGGCTTAAATAGAATTTATGCGCACCTATTGGTGCAAAACTGCTTTCGCATGTTTTGTGTGAGAAAACAGTTATGGGCTGTTTGTCCGAAGCCTTTCAAAAGATCTGTGACAATCAATAAAAATGAAGGACTATTTACCCCTTGCACTCATACATTGCAGCTTTAACAGTGGACTATTTAAACAATCAAAACATTAAATTAATAATTTAGTAATTGGATGTGTTTTCATCCATAGATAAATGAAGAGTAGTAATTTTGAAATACTATTGGATAAAAGTACAGTCTGTATAGAAATTACAAGCTGTTAACTACTTGTTAGTAGGTGTTAGGATGGGACAAGGGCAGATGGGTACGGTCAGGTAGAGGGGCCTCACCTCTAATACATCGTGTAGGTCTTAATTGAGTCTTGATACTTCTGTGAGCTAAACTTTCTTCTTTGTCAAAATGAGTGGTGTATATGCAAAGCGCTTTAAAGTGTTATTCTTATGCACGCACCCAGAAGGGCCAAAAATGTCAATAACTGCCGCTGCGAGATTTTTACGCAAGTCCACGGGATTCGTAAAGTTGTAAATTAATCGATATAAAACAACAAAGTCAGTAGATGACATTCCAGGCTGAGGGAGATTACGAGTAACTACAACAAGGCAAGATAAGGCCATTATCACTTTAATTTAGTGAATTAACATTACATAATGAACAAGAAATATTGAGGAAGAATATAGAAGTAAGTTTTATTATTCCACATAATCATTTACACGAACATAATATGAAATATCGCAGTACGATAATAAAACCGTTGTTGACAACAAATTATTGTGAAAAGTGTCTTGCCCGGGCTCATAATAACATTGAGTGAGATTGGTTAAGTATTGCGTTTTCCGATTAATCTTCTTTTTGAAAGTGGATGCTTAGAAAGAAAACTTGGTCCTGTGATACAAACCAGATTATTGATCGTAGCGTAAAGCATCCAGTTAAGATGCATATGTGGGGGTGTTTCAGCATATGTGGTTTCGGATCATTATGTGTATTTACAGGAACTTTGGACTCACGTGGAATGATAAAATTGTATCGAAAGGGACTTCTGCTTTCCGTGCAAAAGTGGTTTACCAATGATACGCCAGAATGATATTTGCAGGAGGTTAACGATCCGAAACACCGCAGTAGATTGTGTGTTACATGGAAATATGCAAAAGGTATTCATAGGATAGAATGGTCTTCGCAAATTCCGGATGCGAATCCAAAAGAAAACGTGTGGGCTGTTGTAAAGCAGAAGCTTCGCAATCAACGTATCTTCAAAATTAGACAATTTTCAGGCCATATAAGGAAGACATGAAGTCAATTGCCAGTAAGCGACGTCGAAAATTTAGTTGTAGCATGAAGAAAGGCCGTGAAGCCATCATCGATAGCACTGAAGACTGGACTTTTTATTAATTATATAGCGCATAAGTATTTGATATGTAGATTTTAGTAGAATAAAGTTTTTGTTGCTAATGATTCGTTTCATAGAAATATTAACGGTTTTTAACTTTTATACAGACTGTAAACTGGAAACAAAATTATTAAGTATTTGATTTAATACATCTTTAGAATTGTCTTCATATAAAGATCAGATTGATTATTTTCATTCTAATTATTAAAAAAGTTGACTCTACGAAAGTATATTACTAAGTCTAAATTTATCATATGAATTTAATTAATTAATTGGAGATATCTTGTTTGTAATTACATTTTAGACGTTATTTTTAAACGGTGTTTACTTACGGCCAAACTGATGATTATTTATGTTGCCATTAAAAAATTTCAGTAAAATATACTGATTTTCGATCTTGATCGATTGAAAACTAAGACTTCCCAATAAGACAATTTAGTCGAAATAACGCTGCAAAATAAAAGAAGCGGGGTAGGATTGGAAGGTCTGAAACATCGTTTATTCGGTGATGCGTTGGGTTGTAAATTTTTAAATATTTTTCTAGAGAGGAACATAAAAATGTTTTGAATGAAAAAGAAAATATATTTAGGAAATTGAAGATTCTGATGACAATCTTTTGCATTAAATTATTCAGTATCGTTTATAAACTATGCATTTGTATGTAAATTAAGTTACAAATGTGTGCATTCATTCGAACTCGTATAGAAGACTGTCCTATTTTAAATAAAATTGCGGTTAAAACAAGAAACCGTATTTATGAAACATCAATTAAAAATTTTTATTGTTACACAAAATTTTCCTACACATTATGTTTCAGTTTATATGCAAATGTTCGCTACTCTTATGAATCTATTGCGCTCGCCGTAAAAAAGGAGTTCAACACATAACAACGTTACTTAACCTTAATAATTATTCATAGGACGTGTGTAAAGCATGATTCACAGCGCGCACGAAGGCGTTGCAAGTGGATTAGATTGACACCCAAGCTTTAACTATAATAATTATATTAATACAGATAATATGTAAGAGCTCTTGTATTCATTAAAATTAGTGGATCCTTTCGAAAAAATTGCTGACCGTATAATCATTGTATTATTCGAACAAAGTAGGTAATTATCTAAATGCGAAATTGGTAGTAATTTGTAAAATAAGTAGCTGACCTTAGGTTCCATTCTCCCCAAAAAAATAACATTATAGTATTATGACATTGTTATGCCTTTTAACGGTGAAAAGCAAGTTTTGTTTTTGGATTCTATATATTTATTTCAATTTCGAGATTTAATTGATGTGAATGTTTATATGACAATCTTTCTAGAAGAATAACTAGAAGGTAGCCTGTGCTTCGCCAAGTAAATGGGTTAAGAAACATAGAGTGAGTAATGAATAATGACATCAAAACAAAGGACTAGAGTATAATGCACAAAAACGAAATTCTTTTAAAAAATAGAAAACATGATTAGAAGTGAATATATACGAAATACCTATTTAGAAAACATACTTATAAATGTAGGTAATTAATAGCTATAATCGAAGAAAGGCAGCTAAAATGGTTTGGTCATCTTTAAAGAATGAATCCAGACAAACAAGCACGAAAAATCTATAAAACAAACCAAAATCATTACTGAACAGAATTAGAGGACAATCAAGAAAAACTAGAATACAAGAAGTGAAGAAAGCAGCTACGAATAGGGGAATGGACAGTCACTCAAAAGCCAGGAAAAGCTGGAAATACTTTAGGAATAGCCACCAAGAGACGAATAAGATCAAGGTTCAACTCATCATCCGATAGGTAAAATGAGTTTTGGATTAAGTAAGTAAGAAGACATAAAAAGGTTTTCTAAGGTCTGCTGTTGGTATTGTTACTGCATTGAAAACTTCTCTATTAGTTTTCATACGATCGCATACACTGCATCTTTCATCAATAGTTAGACATAAAAAAGTTTAACGCTGGATAGGTGGAGCATTGGCTGATAATACACTAAAAGCAAGAGAGAATAATCATTTCATAGCATGACTTAGACATATTCAAATGTAATGAAAGTAATTTTTGCCACATTTTACAACGGTGTTACTACACCACGTCTTTTGTCATTTTCAAGGAATAATTTTAATTACTTATTTGCAATAAGGGAAGACAATAACAAGCGACTATTATTGGTTATTCTTAAATAGATTTAAGGAAAAAAAAGATAAAAGGCCCCATTTGATAAAAAAAAGTTTTGTACTATCAGCTTAACGCCTTGTCCCTCATCAGCAATTGCGATGGCGAAACTGAACGAATTGCGATTACAATTAATTGAACATGTACTGTATTCAACAGATTTGGCTCTAAATGGTTGACTGGAAACAAATTCTCATTGAAACTGTAGATGGATCGATATTTCGAAAGTTTTGATATATCTTATTATTTTCCTGAAAGGAGTGTTTTTTCCTCAAAAAGTTGTTTTTTTTCCTGTTTCGTTCTACAGACTTTTCAACTGATCGTCATTTTATATCGATAAATTTATAATATATTAGTACATCTTCTGTTTCAAAAACAATTAGAATGGCTCGTTTTGACCGAAATTAGTAGCGCCAGCTGATAGTGGGAAATTGATTTACAAGGCGTCAACTATGCTAAATAATTTGTAAAAATGTCATAGCGTTTCAGTGCAGTAGTTCAGCCCTGAAGATGTTCCATATAAATGAGTACAAAATGTCGGCAGATATACTAGTGACGCGGTTCATAGCGTTTCGTTTATTAGAAGCTAAAATATGACGGTTTAAGAAGCAGTACTTGGTGGGGTGGTAAAATGACTAAAAAATTCAAAATTAAGTTTTGTGTTAGAAAGGGTGTAAAGGTGTTACGAAAGCGCTAAGATAATTGTTTCTAATGAGCAAAAATTTTTAAGTGATATAGACGATTTAGAGAAGGCAGAAAGAGGATGTGGATGATGTAAAATTTTCAGTCCGATTCATTGAAATGATTTTAAAGAAATTGTCCACATTAGCATTGTTTACCCCGAAATTCCAAAAACAAGCAGTTGGCGATTATTCTATGATAATGTACTTTCTAATTAACCGTTGCCATTAAGTTTTTGACAAAAAATTAATTCTTTTTTTCTTGTACGTCTTCTCTTTTGTTCGATGTGGATCCGGACAATTATTTTTTATTTTCTAAGCTGCATTTGGCTATGAAATGAAACTGTTTCGCATCAATTGATGACACCGCACTAGTAATCTCAACATCATTGAAACCAGCAATACATACATAAAGTCATTTGACGCACTTGTAATTAATACATATGTGTGTATACATATATAAATAATATTAAAAGATTTATAATTATTTTCGTCTTTGTTATTGTTATTTATAATTAATAATCGCAAATACAGATACTTGCTACATTATGATAAATTAATGCTAAATCAAACAACACATGATAAATCCGTATCTTCTTTTAATATCAATATTTCAATAAACACATACACACACACGCATATATATATATATATATATATATATAAATAAATAAATGATTAGTTTCAGTTTCGGATATGCGGTCTGCCCAAGAAAAACTCCTTTGCTTTTAATATTTAGCAATCTTTTTAATTGCTTCTTCAGGAATACTACTGACAACTGGAGTTCTACACGGTACAGCTTTTATGTCATATTAAAAAACTATAATACAAGGTCAGAACTTATTTTAAAAGCAAATAAATTATAATGAAATTTAATGTCAAAAATGTATATTTTTTTTATTGTTTATTTGTAGTAGTTTTTTAATATCAAATAAAAGTTGTATCGTATAGAATTCCAGTTGTCAATACCTCCTGAAGAAATAATACAAAGAATGCGAAATGTTGAGAAATTATTGAAACTAATAATTAATTTCTAAACTAAGTAAGGTCGTTAAATATTTCAAATTCTATATACATATATAGTTATAAGACATAATTGTGGAAGTTTTCAGTTAGTTTTAATATAATTTAATTAATTTATGACGTATTGGTGTAAAATAATCTGATTATATAATATTAGAGTATTTAATTTGACTAAAAAGTCTGTTAGGGAGACCCAATAAAATCTTGTATATAAGCCCAAACTGTATATTGGGACAATTAGTATTTTTCAAAAGAATGCTGGTTTGCCCAGACTTTCCAACTATAGATTTATTAAAGACACAGTTGAAATTAACAACAATTACAACATCGTTTCGAAAAATATTTATGACGACAATCATTAACCCTTTTCATTCACATTTATTCTCTTATTTGGTGTTAGAAAACACTGAACTACACTGCAGGCCATAAGTTTGGAATCACTTGCATAAGTTAGGAATCACTTCTGAATATAATGAAAATATTGTAGTGGCTTTAACAAACATTGTAAAAATAAAACAATATTAATATACCAAAATATTTTATTATAAAATAAGCAGGAAAAAAAGCAAATTTTATTTATTTACATCCACTTATTTTTATTATCAACTAAACGGACTTTTCATCGAAATACCCTCCTTTTGCTTTAATGACGGCAGCACACAATCGCGGTAAACGAGACACTAATTTTGCAAGGGTTTCATTGGGTATATTTGCCCAAGAATCTTGTATAACTTGCCACATGTGAGTCTGGGACGTCGGACACTTTTCACGCACTTTTCTATCCAATTCTTCCCACAACAGCTCTATTGGATTGAGGTCTGGCGATTGTGCCGGCTAAACCATGTTTTGTAAAACATCGTCAGCTTCCCGTTGTTGGAGATATCCTCTACATAAATGAGAAGAATGTTTTGGGTCGTTGTCTTGCATGAATATAAAGTTTTCTCCAAGTAATCTCAGACCGGAGGGCACAGCGTTGTGTTCGAGAATCTGTCTGTAACCCTCCTTTTTCAAAACTCCGTCGATTTTCACCAGATCTCCTACACTAGCCGAAGAAAAACATCCTCAAACCATTACAGGACCGCCACCATGTTTTACCGTGGGCACCACATATTGCGGTAACATTTTTTCCGTAGCAGTTCTTCTTACAAATATCCGACGTCTGGAACCGAAGACCTCGTACTTTGATTCGTCGGTCCATAGTACTTTTTCCCACTGTTCTATTGTCCAGTCTTTGTGTAACTTAGCCCATTGTAGCCTTTTTATTTTATTTTGCGGACGTAGAAGCGCCTTTTTACTGTGGTTAAAGAGATCCGAGTTTCACGCTCCCTGTCAAACTCACCGCGGATTTGCGAGGCCGTTAATCTTCTATCTCTTTTCGACGTCTATATAATTGTCTGATCTTCTGCAGGAGTTGTAATTTTTGGTCTTCCTGATCGTTTTCTGTCCGTATACCCTCCAGTAGACTGGTATCTTTTAATTGTATTTTATACACCTTTGTACGATATCTTCATTCTTTTCGCGATATCCCGTATAGAATCTCCCCGATTATGATGACTAATAATTTCTACACGTTTTTCTAGCGATATCTGCTTTCTCTTCGCCATAATCAAACGATGTTTACTGATTCTACACACTTTTATGTGTCTACACACTTTAAATGATACGAAGCAACTAAAATATTCTCATTACTTCAAAATGTATAAATACTTATAAATATAAAAACCAAATGTAATTACAAAAGGTTTATGCGGAAGGGTCTGCAATAAAATTTGTCCATTCCAGGTAATCGTTCATTATGCAGAAATATTACCTGCTCGAATAAATAATACCGCACGTAGAGTTTCCTTAATCTCTGGTTATTTTCCAACTATTAATGCATTTAAAACTACATCTTTTATGTAAAGCTTTATAATGTACTTAAGAATAATCCTTTCTACTTATATCAAAGTAATACGAACGTAACATAGATAAATTTTAATTTTTATGAATTTACTGGAACTGATTCCAAACTTATGGCCTGCAGTGTAAATGTTGAGACAAGAATTGATATTTCTTAAGAAAATGGCTAGGCGTTGGGATAAAGAAGATATGTGTCGACAGATCATATTCATAGAAATATTGTCACTAGAGTGAAGGGTATTGTTGTATAAGTATTATTGATCGTGATAATTACGTATTTGCATATTTTTCAAATTATTCAGAAAATGACGCATTGGAACCTATTAATAAAAAGATAATTATGAACAATATCATAAAGGTACCACAATATGTGCGATTGCAAGTGAATCTATTACACCAAATACGTCTGTTTTTTAGTATAATAAAGAAATACAGTGATACTGTAAAAATATACATACACTACCGGTCATATTTATTTGCCCACCCCAATTTTATGTGTTTCCTGAAATACGGATTATCTTTCGAAAAATCTGTATTATAATTATTGAACAATATTATTAGTGGAAGTAATTCTATATGAATTTCTACGAAAATCTCAAATTGTTTATGATATATCGTAAAGGTGTCAAAAATTGGAAAAATACCATAAATATTATATAGGCTAATCCCTACAGTATTAACAGTTTTACCTGCATTTCCAAAAGGTATTACCAATATTGTGTTATTGTACTAACTAATTACAATATTAGGATGTGTTATTGAAAAAGGAAAATAAATTTTATGTCAGTCATCGTTCATCTTTTGTTGCGAAAACAGTGGAATAGAGAGTTATTGTGAATATTTTAAGGCAATGCCGCAGACGAAGGAATTATCTGTTGAAGTGCGTGCTATGATAATTGCTTATCATCGCACGGGTAAAAGTAATCGCGAAATTGCAAAAGAATTACGATTAAATCGCAGAACCGTTGATTATAACGTTAAAAAATTTGAAGAAGGTGGTACATTTTCCAACAAAAGAAGATCTGGACGACGCAAAGCGACGACATCTGCAGATGACCGGCATCTAATACGGATAAGTAGACGCAATAGACGAAAAACAGCACCAGAAATTGCTGCTGAAATGAATATAGCGCGTGCTAAACCAATTAGTGTGTCCACGGTACATAGAAGGTTAAGGCAAGCGGGTTTATACGGAAGAATTACTCTGCGAAAACCACTACTACGAAAGCAAAACAAGGTAAAACGACTAAATTGGGCTAAAGAACATAAGAATTGGACGATTGATCAGTGGAATAATGTGTTGTGGACAGACGAATCGAAGTTTGAACTTTTCGGTAGTAAAAGGCGAATATTCGTAAGAAGATCCCCAGGAGAAAGAGTACTGCCAGAATGTATTGCGCCTACCGTAAAACATGGAGGAGGTTCAGTAATGATTTGAGGGTGTTTTGGTGGAAGACCTGTAGGCGATCTCGTCAAAATTGAGGGAATCCTAAGAAAAGAAGGCTACAAGGAAATTTTAGAAAATAACGCTGTTCCTTCAGGACTAAGGATTCTTGGCGAAAACTTTGTATTTCAACAGGACAACGATCCGAAACACACTTCTAGATTGTGTAGCGATTACTTGCGTCAACTAGAAGAGCAAGGGCAAATTTCTATTATGGTATGGCCAGCTCAAAGTCCTGATCTGAACCCAATAGAGCTTCTTTGGGAAGAATTGGACCGGAAGGTTCGAGAACGTGCTCGATCATCCACAACTGTGCTGTGGGAATAACTTCAAGAAGCCTGGGCATAAATTACAGAAGATACACTGCAAAAATTAATTGAAAGGATGCCGCGGTTATGTGCCGCAATTATCAAAAATAAAGGTGGGCACATTGATGAGAGCAAAATTTAATAATAATTAATGATAAAGTTTTTATATAAGAAAAATGTAACTATTTTATGTTTATTTTACACTATTCTATTGGCACAATAAATAAATTTTCAGTTCACATTTGATAGTTTAATAATTTTGGCTAAAACTAAGGGTGGGCAAATGAATAGGACCGGTAGTGTATGTGGAAAAAGTTCAGGATGATCTCAAACAGTTGCAACAAGGCATTTGGTTTGAATATGTAAGAGACAGGAAGAAGAAACACGTTACGTGAGGAAGTTGGAGATATAAGCAGGTTTAAATATTTTGCAAAAATTTTGTAGAAAATATATACAAAATGACCTGAGCTTTTATAGGTCAAAAGGAAAACCTTTATTGATTACAGTTCAAAAAAACGAAAATCATATTTACGAAATCATATTTATTAACGGAGCAAAATTTGATATTTATGTGAGATATTATCGAAAGAGAGTGATTCGGGATAAAACAAGTCTTTCATGAACATTCTTAAAAGAATAGTGAATTTTCCGCAGGGTATTATCGTTTGGGAATATATGTCTGCAAAGGGACTAAAATTTATAGAAGATACTGTAAATGCTGCAAAATATCAGGAAATTTTACAAATCACCTATTACCATCCAATTATATGTTGATGGGTAATTCATTTTACAACAGAACAGCGCATCAACTACGAAAAAATGGTTTGGTGATAATAATGTGAAGGTTTTGTCTCATCCTTCTACCAGTTTAGATTGCAAGTACTTTATTGAGATGATGTCTGCGAGAATCCGAGCAGTTATTACGCAAAAGACGACCCCATATCTTATTAAGAGTTATTGTCAGTATGTTTGTGTACAAAAAACAATAAAAAAACCATTGATCGCATAATAGGTACATTATTATGTATAAAAATGTTTAAAAAACGAAATCATGGTAAAATTTAAAACACGATTTAATATTTAGCCTGTCCCTATATGTAGCTGTGAAGGCTCGTACATTTACAATAACTAATTTTATATTGTGTATTCAATTTGTTCCAAAATGAGTATACAGGCCTTTATAATTAAGTAATAATGAAACCAAGAATAATACCATCTATTAAGATGTTTTACCCCTTACTGCGATAATACTAATAGAAAGTGAACAAATTTAAAAAGTTTATTAACATTAACAATAAAAGCATAATACTATGTAAAGCAAAAAATGGTTACTCTTTGCTCTTCAAAATATGACCAGTAATTATTTATACAAGTAAATTTCACTTTTACTGCATATTTTACTCAAATTAGTTAAGTTGCTGTAAAACTTGTAATTATTTGCGAAGATGAAAACTGATTACAAGTGTTTTGTGTAATTTATAATAATTTTATTTTATTCTTTGTATTCGTATATACATACATATATAAGAAATACTTTATAAGATCAGAAACTTATTTTATTTATCGTTAAATACGATCTTTTCATTCAGTAGATTTCTTTATGCTTTATGAATTTAATATGATACACATTTTTAATTACATACATACACGTCTTCGTATCTATTGAAAGCATCGAAATATCTAAATAATTAAAATCACGTAAGTAAAATTTTAAAAAGAAGTACATTTATTTATGTTTTTTACCAATCGACCGCAAAGAGCATTATATCGATATCATTACACACAATAGGTCAACACACCCGATATAACATATATACTGTAAGCTGTATATCAACGCCCTATAATATGATTCATAGGTTAATCAATAACTATCTTAAAAGTTAATTTTGAAAAAGAATTAAACATAATAAAACAGATTGCAAATAATAATATTTATAATCCCCCAAATAGTAAATAATATTACATCTAAAGAAATTGTATGATAAATTTTCATCCAAAAACAAAAAAAAAATTTGCCAACAAATACCAAGTAATTATTTACATTGGACCTCCATGTGTTAAATTAGTATAATTTCTTAGAAAACAAAATGTACAAGTAATATTCAAAACATATTAAAAATATTAAGAACAAAGTCCGTAATAGCAAACCAGGCGTGTGTGTGGGTGTTTATATTGGGCAAACGGGAAGATCTTTTGATAAACATATATCAGAACACAGACGCACACATACAAATAAAAAACATTAGAAACAATATAGAATAAATCAAAATGTAAAAAAAGTTTTGACATTTCATCGTTATTAAATTTGTTTGGCTTTTCACATCTTTTCTAACTTATAGTCACATCTTTTCTAAGTTATAGTTAGAAAAGATGTGAAAAGCCAAACAAATTTAATAACGATGAAATGTCAAAACTTTTTTACTTTTTATTTTTTTTACATTTTGATTTATCTACATTATACATAAAATTTCCATTTTAGTTTATTACATATTGTATAAAAATTCATGGATTTTCCGAATATCAAATTGACATTTATTATAATATAATTGAGCCGTATTAAAAAAATATATTGGGTTGGCAACTAAGTACTTTCGGTTTTGTAGTATAAAATAAAACACTTTTTTTTTAACAAAGAATAGTTTTTAATCAATTATATATTTTCCATTTTGCTCAATATCCTTTTGCCATCTTTCTTTCAGCTGCATGATTCCGCGCTCATAAAATTTCTGGTCCTTATCAGCAAAAAACTGAACCAGATGCGAGTGAAGGTCATCGTCATTTGTGAAAGTTTTACCATTCAAAGAATTCTGCAAACTTCGAAATAAATGGTAATCAGATGGCGCTAGATCAGGGCTCTATGAGGGATGTGGCATCACTTCCCAGCCAAGCTCCAATAGTTTCCCACGAGTTGCCAAAGATGTATGAGGCCTTGCATTATCTTGGTGAAAAACTACACCTTTCCGATTTGACAATTCTGGCCGTTTTTCTTTGATTGCTTCATCCTGTTTTATTAATTGTTGACAGTAAACATCAGAATTGATCGTTTGGTTCCTTGGAAGCAGCTCAAAAAGCACAACACCTTTGTAATCCCACCAAACCGACAGCATGATTTTTTTGGATGCGATTCAGCTTTCGATGTGGTTTGAGCTGGTTTATCGTGTTTGCTCCATGACCGTTTTCGAACTATGTTACTGTACAGGACCCATTTTTCATCACCAGTGATGATTCTTTTTAAGAAAGGGTCGGTTTCATTTCGTCTAAGGTGCATATCGCAAAAGTTGATTCTTTGTGTTAAATGAATTTCTTTCAATTCGTGAGGTACCCAAATATTAAGCTTCTTAACTAGCCCAAGACATTTTAAATGTTTTTCAATTGTTGTGTGCGATACAAGTAGCCTCTTCGCAACCTCTCGAACAGTTATATGACGATCCTCTTCAATTATGACTTTGATTTGGTCATCATCAACTTCAGTAGGCCGACCAGAACGTTGCTCAACTTTGAGGGAAAAATCTTCAGAACGGAATTTTTTATACCAATTCTGGCACGTTAAGCAATTAGCACCATAAACTTCACATATTTTTTTGTGAGCCGCAGCAGCTTTCTTTCCTTTACGGAAATAAAATGGTAAAATATGTCGAAAATGTTCGTTTCTGCACTCCATTTAAAATTAATCCACAACTAATAGCTTTAATAAAAATCACGCACTACTTGCTTTTGAAGTTACGTCAATGTGACTAGTATCACGCAACAAACGGTAAAGTACAGCACTAACATACGTTATACAAAAAGAAAGCAACGCTCTCTATCAGTAAAAACCGAAAGTACTTAGTTACCAACCCAATAGATCAGTATTTGACATTTGTCAGTAAGAACGAATGTTAAACACTGATTTATATTTTGTAAAGTATATTGTTCAGTGCTGAGCTTTTAAACAATAGACATACTTATGTATAAATGAACAAATTTATAATATCGCTATTATAAATAATACATTATAACACATGGATCAATAAGTCCCGAGACTAACAATGAAAACAACATTTTTTTTGCAAAATTTTTTTTTATTCATCAACATAATCACCTTTTAGGGTGATACAATGGTTCCAACGCTTTTCCAATTTTTCAATACCATGTTTATAAAAAAATTTATCTTTCGCTTCAAAATAAGCTTCAGTTTCAGCGATGACCTCCTCATTTGAGCCAAATCTTTTTCCCTGGAGCATTTTTTTAAGATCAGCAAAGAGCCAGTAGTCACAGGGGGCTAAATCTGGCGAATATGGGGGGTGGGGAAGCAGATCAAAACCCAATTCGTTCAATTTTGCCATTGTTTTCATCGACTTGTGGCAGGGTGCATTGTCTTGGTGAAAAAGGATTTTTTTTCTCTGCATGTGCGGTCGTTTTTTTGCGATTTCCTCCTTCAAACGCACCAGTAAGTCAATATAATAATCACTGTTGATCGATTTACCTTTTTCGAGGTAGTCAATGAAAATCACGCCATGTGTATCCCAAAAAACTGACACCAGGACTTTGTCGTGGCGCACAGCTGGCGAAAGCCAGCTGTGCGCCACTCAGATGACTGCCGCTTCGACTCTGGAGTGTAGTGATGTATCCATGTTTCGTCCATGGTCACGTAACGACGCAAGAAATCTTTTTTGTTGCGAGTAAATAGCGATAAACAGCTTTCTGAATCATCGACTCGTTGCTGTTTTTGTTCCATCGAGAGCAATCGCGGCACCCACTTGGAAAAAACCTTTTTCATGCTCAATTTTTCATGAAGGATAGTAAATACACTTCCATATGATATCTGTGTCATCTCAGCAATCTCACGGAGCTTCACTTTACGATCTTTCATTATAATTTTTGTCACTTCACTCACATTTTCCGGTGTAACGGCTTCCACAGGTCTACCCGAGCGTTCCGCGTCATTTGTGTCGGTACGACCACGTTTAAACTCGGCAAACCACCGACAAATCGTTGCTTTTGATGGACAAGAGTCCGGGTAACATTTTTCAATCCATTGTTTTGCTTGCGTGGTGTTTTTACCCATTAAAAAACAATGTTTTATCAGAACACGAAACTCGGTTTTTTCCATTGTTTAAACAAACTACAAAACGACTTTACTCCAACCTCGATAACTCAGCTGTTTCTGGTCCGATCGACTTAAAATTTTGACACGTTTCAAGCAAAGGTTAGTACTCTAGAAAGACGTGGTTACTGGTTTACTACGAGCGCCATCTATGGGTTAGTCTCGGGACTTATTGATCCATGTGTTAAGTAAAATTAAGCTAGATATTTAACTTTATTTTTTAAATTTGTTAATTTGCACTGAATATTTTATACTTATTAAATTTAATACAAAATGAATGAGAATTTTTCATGTATTCCATCTGAAATTAGCGAAATTGTTGAAAATATTGTAAATAATTTACTATCTTTTAAATCTCGTCTTAGTTATAGAAAGCAGTTTATGAAATTTAGCATCTCACCTTCACATTTTTTAACGTTTGGATTTAATATAAAATTTCAATTGATCACAAACGAGTTGTATCAAAAAATGTATTCCATTTTTTGATATGACATGCTGCATATTTTCAATGGCAATATTCAAGATACCGGGTAAATCTCAAAGTCAACGGCCATTCGACGTTTGTAAATAATTACATAAAAGAATATCGGGTTTCTGAATTGTAAATATATAATCATAATTTTAAATATTCACCGTTTTTCGTTCATTAACGCTTTATTAATAATTTTGTTATGCTTTATGTGATGATCGTAATGTAATACACTGCAATTTTCTTATTTTCGTAACATAACACTAAAAAAATTATAATTTTATAATTACAATTCAGCAGCCCGATATTCTTTTACATAATTATCTACAACGGCGATGTCTAGTTTAACAGATTTCGAATGTGAATGACTTAAGGGGAATAACGTAACACCTAACGAGAATTAGCGGGAGAAGCACACGCGTTTTGTGACCGTTGGTTTTCTAGATATTTAGCCGGTATACCATGTATTGCATGCACAAATTATACTGTTAAATCGTTTGTGATCATTTTGATATTTAGTTGACTACATTTGCATTTGACAGTCACTTTTCTTGGCGTTTGGATTTGATGTAGAATTTCAATTTACCACTCTTGAAAACCTAAACTGGATTAAATTAACTTGCTTATAATCTATAAATGCAGCATCTTTGATATTTCAATAACGTTGTTATAGCAACATATTAGAAAACGTATTCATTTATAGTGTTCAATTTTATATCAGACGAATCAGTTATAACTTTTCCATTAATTGAGACACAATATGATAATATCTTTTCATGCTTTCGCAAAGTTAGTTGTGCTGATATTTACATAAAAACGAAAATCATTCAGACCAAATAGATTCATTTTCGCTGTCATCTCAGACACATCAAATATTTTAGATAAGTTATACAATTTTTAAGTTAAATACACCAATAGTTATGATGTAGTTATAAAACATGTGTACATATATAAAAATTTGACGTTTGAATTTTATATGAAATTGGCCATAATTGAAAAACTAAATTATACAAGATTAAAACAATGAACTTGTAATCTATAAACGCACCACTTTTGATGCTTTAATAGTGTTGTTATAACGGCGAACTAGAAAAAAATTTAATAAACTTGTTCGTTGAAACTCCTATTTTCTTTTAGTACTTTAATAAAATCATTGTATCAGTACGCCTTAAAAAATTTGACAGGGGCTGTAGAATCCCATATTCAACCTATCTTTAAAAGATTATATTACAGAAAAATGACACATGTATTTTAAAAATATTTTAATGTATTATCTACTTAAAGCAATATCAACATAATTAACAAAAATGCGCCTTCCGAAATGTAAATAATAATTACAAGTTTTAAACAAAAGAACCTGTAGTGATAATATATTATCTCTAATTCTTTTCAAATACGAAAAATTCATATCGCTTTTTTTCTACATCTGGTTTTGTAAACACATTTTTTCACGTAAATTTACATTACCATATCTGCAACAAACGAGGCAGTAGCTAAAAAACACTCGACAATAACAATAAATAAACACAGTTATCACATTAACAAAAAAAGAACACGAAATCGATAACGGCATTACATTGTAGACCTTGTATCTATTACTGATTGAATATTGAAGCGACGATTTAAATGTACGTGTATTATTTTTAATTCAACGTCTTATGCAATGCGAAATAAGTATATGTTCGAGTGGAGTAAACAACAAATTTAAAGTACACTGGCGTATTTTGTTATGCGTCCCTGACAAAGAATCGATTTTGTTAGGAAAAATACGCGTATTTAAGTTGGTAATTTATGTGGTAATGCGTGAAAAAGAAAAACAAATGAATAGCACACGAATTATAAAATTAGAGAATCGATTCAAACAAATTACCAATGAAAACATGTGGAATGTTAGAACAGCGCATTGCGCGCTCTTGAAATAATATTAGAAATAAATGTGACATCATTAATTACTTAATTTCATTATCGCATTTACGCGTACATTTAGAAAATGTAGAAAAGAAATATGTAATACCTTCCTGTGGTCTGTCATGCCGTTTTAATACTTAAAAATCAAGTCTGCTTTGATTCTGAATCTAAATCTTGACAGGTTATATGCTAACTAATTAATACACTTGTAAACAAACACAAAAGTCAAGGCGAGTACACTGGTTGCACTTGTTGCTTATTGTTAGCGACAATAGGAGTGAAATGCAGTATTTAATGCATAGAATGTAACACGGACGTTGAAACTGCGCTTACTGGTTGACTTTGCCGCGAGAAAGTTTTTAAGGTTATGTTTGTCGTGATGAGGACATCGTGTATAAAATATAGGTTTTTATCTTATCTATTATGCGATAATAATATTTTTAAAGATTATAGGTGTGATTTGCAGATATAGGAGGAAAAAAGCGTATATACTTATGTCGAGCAATAAGTGAATTTGATATTAAAACAAGCCGAAATATTCGGTGATTATGAGATTACTTTGTTGTTTAAATTTACAACCTGTATTCCAGATATATCTTCCTATTTAGTTAATAATGATTTACTTACTTAGTAGTAAACATTTGATTAATTTACCTACTTTCCTATTATAACCTACTTCGTTATGGAATAAAATCGAATATCTGCTGCAAAATATGGATTTACTGGCAAAAAAAATTTTGGTTGTGTAAATGGATTAATTCTGAAGTTCGAATAATTTTTAAAAAGCATCGAGTTTTTATTCTGCTAGTCCAGAACTACTGTCTTATTAACTTTGAAGACTACATTCGAAACTTTTCATTTTGAAAAAAAGTCGTAATTTGTATTGTTGAAAAGTTACTATACATTAACAAATGTTCGCGTGCCGATGTTTGCGAAGGTCCTTGATTTAATTAATTAAATTTTTTTAAAGAAAATAAAATTTGAATTTTTGGATGTGTAAAGGGATTATTTCTAAAATTAGAAGGATTTCACTGTAAAAAGGGGTGCGTTTGTATTTTAAAAGGGTTAAAAATGATTTTGATGTCAAAATTTACTCATTTCTTTTGGCTTAATCGTAAGAATGAAAAAACTTCAAAAAACCATGTCACAGTGCTAACTCCTGAGTGTGTAAAGGGATTACAATTTGTATAATGAGGTGAATATATCATTTAAAGAAAGTTAATGGGACAGTGAGAGAGTCTCATGAAGAGAGAGTTACTGGGACTGAGAATATGTAGAAGTATCATCCCTCTAATACGCCTACTCAGTTTTGGTTTAATTATTCAGTTATTTGTTATGTCACGTTGGCAAAAGTTTTTATTGAAATGAGTGCAACGTATGCCAAACGTTACGAAGTAGAATTTATGTGTGAGCACCTAAAATTGCAGCGACAAGTAGGTACTTACATACACTACCGGTCATATTTATTTGCCCACCCTTATTTTTAGCCAAAATTATTAAACTATCAAATGTGTATTGAAAATTTATTTATTGTACCAATACAATAGTGTAAAATAAACATAAAATAGTTACATTTTTCTTATATAAAAACTTCATCATTAATTATTATTAAATTTTGCTCTCATCAATGTACCCACCTTTATTTTTGATAATTGCGGCACATAACCGCAGCATCCTTTCAATTAATTTTTGCAGTGCATCTTCTGTAATTTGTGCCCGGGCTTCTTGAAGTTGTTCCCACAGTACAGTGGTGGATGATAGAGCACGTTCTCGAACCTTCCGGTCCAATTCTTCCCAAAGAAGCTCTATTGGGTTCAGATCAGGACTTTGAGCTGGCCATACCATTATAGAGATTTGCCCTTGCTCTTATAGTTGACGCAAGTAATCGCTACACAATCTAGAAATGTGTTTCGGATCGTTGTCCTGTTGAAATACAAAGTTCTCGCCAAGAATCCTTAGTTCTGAAGGAAGAGCGTTATTTTCTAAAATTTCTTTGTAGCTTTCTTTTCTTAGGATTCCCTCAATTTTGACGAGATCGCTTACAGATCTTCCACCAAAACACCCCCAAATCATTACTGAACCTCCTCCATGTTTTACGGTAGGCGCAATACATTCTGGCAGTACTCTTTCTCCTGCAAATCTTCTTACGAATATTCGCCTTTTACTACCGAAAAGTTCAAACTTCGATCCGTCTGTCCACAACACATTATTCCACTGATCAATCGTCCAATTCTTATGTTCCTTAGCCCAATTTAGTCGTTTTATCTTGTTTTGCTTTCATAGTAGCGGTTTTCGCAGAGCAATTCTTCCTTGTAAACCCGCTTGCCTTAACCTTCTCTGTACCGTGGACACACTAATTGGTTTAGCACGCGCTCTATTCATTTCAGCAGCAATTTCTGGTGCTGTTTTTCGTCTATTGCGTCTACTTATCCGTATTAGATGCCGGTCTTCTGCAGATGTCGTCGCTTTGCGTCGTCCAGATTTTTTGTTGGAAAATGTACCACTTTCTTCAAATTTTTTAACGTTATAATCAACGGTTCTGCGATTTAATCGTAATTCTTTTGCAATTTCGCGATTACTTTTACCCGTACGACGATAAGCAATTATCATAGCATGCACTTCAACAGATAATTCCTTCGTCTTCGGCATTGCATTAAAATATTCACAATAACTCTCTATTTCACTGTTTTCGCAACAAAAGATGAAGGATGACTGACATAAAATTTATTTTCCTTTTTGAATAACACATCCTAATATTGTAACTAGTTAGTACAATAACACAATATTGGTAATACCATTCGGAAATGCAGGTAAAACTGTTAATACTGTAGGGATTAGCCTATATAATATTTATGGTATTTTTCCAATTTATGACACCTTTACGATATGTCATAAACGATTTAAGATTTTCGTAGAAATTCATATGGAATTACTTCCACTAATAATATTGGGGTGGACAAATAAATATGACCGGTAGTGTAAGTCGACAGACTTCGTCAGACGATGAATAAAGTGTTATTAGCGAACCCAAAGTTTAGGGAGAAGATAAAATTATTGTTATTTTATTTAAGAAAAAAAGTGATTAACATTTCGTCAAGGATAATCCAAGCTAAGCAAAAAGAAAATAAATATTAATTTATGACAACTAGAAGCAAATCACGCAAATACGATATCGTTTATGGCAGCAAAATTGCGGTTGCTGCCCGATGGACACAAGAAAATTTCTTCGGAGATTGATCTGACATTGTGTTCATAAATTAATATTTTTGGGTCTGACTACATGGAAGGAAGGTATAGTCAATGGACAAAGAATGTATTGTATAACGCACTGTAAAGCACCTATGGAAATTTTTGTGTGAGAGTTACTTTAACACACGATGTTTTAAAACTTTGTACGTATTAATATTAATTTTTGCATTTAAAATAGTATTCATTGCAGAATTTAGAAGGCTGTTTTTCAAACTGTTTTGGCTTAATCCTGAGCGAATAGAGTTCAAAAACCATGTCAAAATGTGAACTTTCGAAGGTGTAAATGGACTGATCATCTCAAGAATTTAAATAATTTTGCTATAAAAAGCAGTGAGTTTATATTCTGTTAGTTCAGAACTACTGTTTTATGCATGATAAATTCGAAACTTTTTGTTTTGACAAAAGTTTCAATTCTTTTAAAAAATTTATTTATTCTTATTTTTCATTTTTGAAAATCCTATACATGGATTTATTTTACATTTTAAAATCATATTATATATGTACACATACACTATCACTCATAAGTATTTGGTCACCCTTGTTTCGTTACAGTTTCTATAAAAATGTAATTATAAAATTTATTTCTGTAGTGTGTGTAATGAATATTGTTTGCCGAAAACCCATAAGTGTTTCCACAGTTAAACAGCAATTAAAAGAAGCCAGTCTTTATGGTCGAATTGCAATGTGCGAGCCGCTTCTACGCAAGCAAAACAAGCAGAAACGTTTAAAGTGGGCACGCGATCACCAAAATTAGACCAGAGAAGACGAATAAAGTAGTGTGGCCCGATGAATAAAAATTCGAGATTTTCGGTTTACGAAGACGTGTTTTCATGAGGAAGTGTGTGGATGAGCGTACCCGGGAAGAATGCATAACCCTTACTGTTAAGCACGGTAGAGGTTTAGCTATGATATGGGGTTGCTTTTCTGGATCAAATGTGGGCGATCTCGTAAAAATCGAAGATATACCAAAGACAGAACAGTATAAGCGCATATTAGAGCAAAGCGCAATCCCTTCTGGAACTAAAATTTCGGATCAGAATTTTATCTTCCAACAAGATAATGACCCGAAACACACTTCCAAACCATGTCGGTAATATTTGCAGAAATTTGAGGACGAAGGAACCATAAAAGTTATGGCGTGGCTTCCCCAGAGTCCCGATTTAAATCCCATCGAGTTGCTGTGGGAAAACTTGACCGAGAGGTGAGAAAAGCGGCCCCAACGTCTGTTGTTAATATGTGGAAGAACCTGCAAGAGGAATGGGGTAAAATAAATCCTGACATTACGAAAATTAAACGAAAGAATGCCTCGATTGTGTGCAGCAGAGATTAAAAATAAAAGAGGTCATATAGACGAGTCTAAAATTTAGTTAAATATTATACAAGAATTTATTTTAGATGTAAAAATATATATTTTTCATATACGTAAATAATAAAAAGATATTAGAACTTCAATTTTGATTTTTGTTACAATTTGCGGGTTAAATGCTAGTGACCAAACACTTATGAGCGATAGTGTATGTATACTGTATATACATACATATATAACATATTGTATATAATTCTGTTATAAAACATACGATCTAGTATTACGCTATTCATTACTTTATTGCAGTAATTTTGTTCCTAGTACATTCTATTAGTCAGACTCTCTGACGTATTCCTCAACCATTTCCTATAAGTTTGCTGATAATCATTATTATATATAAAATGGTATAAAATTAAATCAAATTTGATTGTTTTATGTTTATAACTTATTTTGATGGTCTGATTTTATTTTGGAACGAAGCTCCTGAATCAAATCTAGTTATAGTGGAAAAAACTCTACGCAAGAATAGATTTAAAACGTGAAGTAGAAAACAACGAGAAGTTATTTTTCACTATAAAAATAATGTAAACCGCACTCTTGAATAAAGAAAATATTCCCGATACCAGAGTGCGTTAAAAAATGTATAAGATTTAGCTCATTAAAAGCAGAGATTATATTAAATTAACTCCTATGTGCAAGGATTTTCAAATTACACATGATGTGTCAATTGCTTATGTAATTAATATCAATGAATAATTTGCTGAAATTATGTAAAAAGTAACTTGTTTCTTCAACTAAGCGTTTCCCAAAGTTTACTTCTTTTAGTAACTACAGTTGAACTCCGATATAACATAATACAGATAACCCGGACGCTTGATCATAAACAAAAATGATTTTCCCGATTAAATATTCTTTAGTTATAATATGTTTTGTGCTTGCTTGTAACGAACTTGTCTATAGAATACGCTCGCATTTAAAGTTCACGCCGGCAAGAGAAATACGCAATAACGTTTTGATATAAGGCACTAGGCCATGATGTATTAGAAGACTAAAAAAGGCAATTCAAGTGATAATCCTTTTATTAATGACGTTTGAAGGTTAATGTTATCGGGATGGTGATTCTTAATTATTCCCCATTGTATATATTATAATTCTCCATTGTACATATTTCGAAACTAACTGTCATTTTCAGACTTTATGGTCAATTTATTTGTAGCGAGTGCGGTCTGGTATATGCACATAAACTATTAAATAAAAATGGTGAAACGGTATTAAATGGTATTAAAGATAAACGAGAAGTTATCTATTATTTCGGAATTGGAAAATTGGCGTTCAAAGTCAGTCGCCAATTTAATTGATCAAAATCAAATGTTTCTCGATTAAAATAAAGAAAAACTAAAAAACCTTTTAGAAAAGACGTCAATAATGCTTTAATGTCAATGCGCAACTAAGTTCTCGCTGTTTTTCAAGAGATGGCTCCAGTAGCAAGTGCTGGTCGATTGTGACACAACCAAAACATCATGAACCAAGCTTAGATATATGGTAAACAAACCGCTATGACACATTAGTGATTTTGTTTTTGCGTCGTATACTTTTGGTTGTGTAAAAATCTCTGATTTTGTGCCAAATAATCGTCATTTGCTTTTCTTCTTTCATTCGAAGAAAACGGCGACTGAAGAACATCGAGAACTTCAAAAAGTTTACAGAGATGCTGCTCTCGAAGTGAAACAACGTGCCGTGATTGGTTCAGTCGCTTCAAAGCCGGTGATTTCGATGTTGACGACCGTTCGGGTGAAGGAAGACCAAAAACATTAGAACACGCTGAATTGGAGGCATTGCTCGTTGAGGATCCGTGCCAAACGCAAAAAAAGTTTGCTTCAGCATTAGGAGTTACCCGCCAAGCATGCGTTGGGAATGATTCAAAAACAAGGAACTTGGATTCCTTATGATTTGAAGCCAAGAGACGTTGAGCGTCGTTTTTTCGCCTGTGAACAACTGCTCCAGCTTCAAAAAAGGAAGGGTTTTCTTCATCGCATCGTTACGGGTGATGAAAAATGGATTCATTACAGCAACCCAAAGAGAACAATATCATGGGCACTGCACGGTCATGCTTCTACGTCGTCGGTTCGGCCGAATATTCACGCTGCGAAGGTTTTGCTGTGTATTTGGTGGGACCAGGGCGGTGTTATTTATTATGAGCTGTTGAAACCGAACGAAACCGAAACAATTGATGCGATTGAGCCAAGCACTGCGCGAAAAGCGGCCACAATACGAGCAGAGGTACGAAAAAGTGATTTTACAGCATGACAACGCTCGGGCACACGTTGCCAAACCCGTTAAAACCTACTTAGAAACGCTCAAATGGGAGGTCCTATTCCACCCGCCATATTGCCCAGATATTGCGCCGTCCGATTATTATTTGTTCCGTTCGATGGCACATGGTCTGGCTAATCAGCAGTTCCGCTCATATGAAGAAATCTCAAAATGGCTTGATTCGTGGATAACCTCAAAAGACGAACACTTCTACCGTGACGGTATTCGAGCCCTGCCAGAGAGATGGGAAAAAGTTGTCGCTAGCGATAGGCAATATTTTGAATGATTCATTTATAAACATTTTTTCACAACAAAGTTGCATTTTCATAAAAAAAAACAGCGAGAACTTAGTTGCGCACCTAATATATGGTTTGGTAACCAAAAATATCAACGTATATCGATTAGCGAAAAAGTGGAAGAATTAGGAAAACTCGTGAGAAATGTTTTACGTGCAGCAAATGCTGGATAGACAGATTTAAAAGAAGATACAATATCGTTGCTGGAAGAATACATGTCGAAGTTAAAAGTGAGTCAAAAAAAATGTGGATTAAGGGCACCTGACCAGATATGAGAGGATATGAAGAATATATATTTAAAACAGAATATATAATTTTTCTTTTAGAAAATATAAGCCAAAAAATCACCATGAAAGAAAAAAAAATAAAGGAACCAATTGAAACAAAATACTTAGGCTTAACAATTTAAAATGGTACTCATATTCAAAATTTACTAAATAAAAACACAATTGCAAAGATAATATGACCAATAATTCCGAAACATATGAGAAAAGCAATCTACCATAGTACTTTCACATATGAATCATTTGATTAATATCTGGAGGTGAAAGTATAAAGACACAAGAATACGATCTTAAAACAAATATATTCACTACTTAAGAGAACACAAACATCTGACTATATTAAATGACACAAGCTTTAAATATAGCACAAATGACAAAACTGAATAATCTACAATTTATATAGAAAATTAACACAAACATGATCAAAAGTAATACAGAATTCAAAACCAACAAAGACGTTCAAGAAGCAAAACACCTGACATATATCAAATACACAATATATATTTAAAAAAATAAGACTAAATATTAAAAAACTACGAGTGGAAAGAGCAGATCAAGAAAGCCCTGAATACACCCGATGTCCTCGTTTGCATGAAGCAGAGTTGTATCCAAGGGTAATGATGTGTACTGCATGATACATGTTGTACATAGTAACGTAATATCAGCATTGTTCTCTTGTTTTAATAAAGTAACAGTGGATATGAAACTGTAAAATCTCAAGATAAAAAATGTTTTAAGCAATGTAAAGAACGCATAACACCTTAGTTGGTTTAACAACAAAAAAGCGAAGACTATTAGTCGTGGGAAAGTTGAGGAGTTCTAAATGTTGTTTAAAAAATTCGTTATGTATGAGTACAACTGCATTTACATAAACAATATAACAAAACAACGCCTGAAAAACTACAATTATATTTCATTCTATAATTGTCCCTAATACAAACCTTTTTCGTCATTCTTTGATTCTTTGAATTATTGACATGCTTATTATCAACTCAAGATATATAATTTTTAAATTCTGTAAAAGCCACAATGAAGAAATATGCAACTCAACGTGTAATTTTATAATAATACGCAGTCACCCGGTTGTAAATTGATTCATTAGAGACAATTTAAGAGATCCCCACTACACTTGAATGTTCTTCAGGATGTTGAAATATGCATTTGCGTGTCTGTGGTGGAACATCTGCTCGAGGATTTTCAAGCAGGCAATATATACACTTTTTATACACTTGTTTTAAAAAATGTATGTTTGTTAATGTGACTATAGTTTCCTGTCCAAGTTCTTTTTGTGAAAAAAAAATAACTATAAGCTTTAGTGTACTGTGTGAAACTAAATAAAAATGTACAGCATTGTGCGAAGGAAATGAAACATTTACTAATTATGGATGCACAGTACCTGGCAATTGATTAGATACCCTTGCGTATCAAGAAATTTGTAATACAAGTATTTAAATATATTTAAAATGTTCCATTGTAAACTGATTTAGTTGTCTAAAGAGTATCTATTCCTAGAAAAAACAATCAGTATATTATTTAAAAAAATCCCCTTATTATTGGCTCAGATACTTTTTATTAGGGTCTAAACACAGATAATGAAATATGTGATATCACTACGAATAATATCCAGTTTTAGTTGAAATTGCACTTGTTCGTGTTAAAAAGTATATTCAAGTGTTTCAATAATAATATATTGTGAATTTTATTATTAGTTTAATTTTGTGGTGAATTTTTAAGATCTGTAACTTATTCAGAATGAGAAAAGTGAGAGAGACCTTATTAAAAACAGGAATGTATTCGAGTCGAGAAATTGCAATAATGCAAAAAAGTTTCTCAGCATACAGTCGATTGAATGGCCGCATTAATTCGAGAAAATAATCCGCCAACATCGAGTGGCCACAGTCATTGCTATGTTGTTCGTAAAATTATCAACAGAAAAACGAGCGGCTAATTATAAAAACAGCACTCGAAAATACACCATCGTCTGCTAGATAAATCAAAGGTGCATAATATAAATATATTTAAGCGCACGATTGTATGCTGTCGGAATCAAATGTCGCAGACCTGCCAAAGAGCCGAGGTTGATAACAAAAATGAAAGAAGCACGTCTGCGGTGGATAAAAATGAACAGAAATGTTAGTGTTGAAGATTAGAAAAAGGTAAATGAGTACAAATTTCGTCATTAATAAGTCATTTCTTGGAAGTATCAATTTTGATAATAAATTTCATTTTTACAAGTCACATTCAGGTCATAAATCCCGACTTGAAGGAATGGTGGAGAGTGTTAATTTCGTTAGACGAAGGTCCAAGGAACGTTACAGTGATGAAGCTGCACAGAAAAGAACACTCATCATCAGTCATACACATCCGCGAATGGCACATGACTCCTGTGTTGACTCCGGTTGATTTTTGTAGGCGATTTGTTACTTGCGATGAAGCTTGGATACACTACAGTACACCCGAAACTAAACAACAGTCGAAACAATGGTTAGAACGTGGTTCTGCACCTCCAAAGAAAGCGAAAATCACTTCATCGGCAAATAAGGTGATGGCATCAATTTTTTGGGATTCAAAGGCCATTTTGCTCATTGTTTATCTTCAGAAAGGTGCTACAATAAACTGACAATATTATGCAGAACTTCTACAAAAATTAAATGTTGAGATTCGTGCTAAACGGCCAGGAATGGCAAAGAAAAAGATTCTGTTTCACCAAGACAACGCTCCCTCGCATACCAGTACAGTTGCGATGTCCAAAATCCACGAGTTGTATTTCCAATTAGTACCGCATGCGCCTTATTCGCCGGATCTAGCTCCTTCAGACTTTCCACCTTTTTCCAAAATTGAAAACGACACTAGGTGGAAAAAAATTTTCGTGTAACGACGAGCTTATCATCTTCGTAAATGAGTATTTTGCAAGCCTTCCGGAATCGCATTTTAGAAATGGCATAAGGCCATTGGAGCACCGTTGGAATAAATGTATTGCTCTTTTAGGAGAATATATTGAAAAATAAAAATTATTTTCTATTTAAAAAATTCGTTTTTCTTTTCCATTCTCACTACTTGTCAAACTACCCTCGTACATGTATAAAGGAGCAATTTTTATTTATAAGCGTTTATCGTATCTAGGAAGTATATCCACAGTTACTACAGCATTGTCGAAATATGTTTTATATACACTACAGGCCATAAGTGAGGGATCAGTAGATGAAATTTAAAAAAAAACATGCATGCTTAGTGAAACAAAACGTATATTTCTACAAAGCTATATCTACGAGACAAATGAACAGTTTTCCTTATAAAATAAAATAATTTCAACATATTCTGTAGAATTTCTTATCATATTCGACTTTCGTCGAAGTATCCACCTCTGCGCTTAATGATTTCTTTACAAATATTAGGCAACCGCGATACAAGTTTCTGGAGCGTATCCATTGGTAAATTATTCCACACCCGTATAAGTTGCTCCCAAAGCTGTTTCTGCGATTGTGGACAGCTTTCTTTCACGTTTCTATCTAATTCTTCCCACAGTAATTCGATAGGGTGGAGATCGGGTGATTGTGGTGGCCAAATCATATTTATCAGCACCCCTTCCTCCTCTTTTTGATTCATATAGTTTTTACAAAGTTGGGAAGTGTGTTTGGGATCATCATCACCAATTAACCTTAATCCTCCAAAACCTTCAGGTACCCTTCTTTTTTTTTAAATGCCTTCAATGCGGTACAAATCTCCGACACCATCAAAGCAAAAGGATCCCCAAACAAGCACAGACCCTCCCCCGTGTTTAACAGTTGGCACTACACATTCGGGTAACATACTTTTACCCACTTGTCTTCGAACGAAAACTCGTCGATTATTACCAAACACTTGGAACTGTGACTCATCTGTCCATAACACCTGCTTCCACATTTCCATGACCCAGTGTTGA